>JBCFXI010000684.1:51348-120042 GCA_038496175.1 Ampulex compressa
AGCTTGAGTTTGGGCAACAGACTCAGCAAGATCATTCTCAGCAAAGTGAAGATCTTACCCAGCAAAGCGAAGATCTCACACAACAAACTACAGGACATCTTGAATTTGGACAGCAAGTTCAACAAGGTGCTAATCATCAAAAAGAGGATTTTACGCAGCAAAGTGAAAGTCATTCTCCGCAAGATGAAGATCTAACTCAACAAACGGAAGGAAAATTTGAGTTTGGAGAAAAACCAAACCCACGTCATCATACTAGACATACAGTGAATAATCACAATTCTGAGGAAGATCTTACCCAAACAACTTCGGGGAAATTGGAATTTGGTCAACACACTCAGCACACTCTTCCAACAAGCCAAGAGGATATCTACCACTTTACTCAACAAAGTCAAGGTCAGATTCCACATCATATGGGCAAACTTGAATTTGGTCAAGATATGCACCGTCCATATTATCCCAAGCGACCCATTACAATGAACCAAGATACAGAGGATTACACTCAACAAAATGAAGACCTTACGCAACACACAGGGGGCTTTGATGATTTTGCACGATATCCTTCAGGATTTGATCCGAATTTTGGTCAGACATTACAGCAACCTCAACATCCTGTAAGACCACATGAGTATTTCCGAAGTTATCCTAGGCCAAGTGAAGATTTCTCACAACACAGAAGAGTTCAGATGCAAATTGGCCAAATACATCAGTCAAATAGTTGGCCATATGAAAACCCAGTTAGCAGTAACAAGTTCTTAGATGACCTTCCCCGGGAAAATGAAGACTTCACTCAACAAGCAAAACATGATTTTGATGATGATTCGCACAGAAGAGGAAGATTTAATTTTGAACAGCAGACGCAAAGTGTTAAACCAGAGAAGATATCCATGTCGTCTTCTTGGCAAGATAGCTTTCCTCATAACAATGAAGAATTGACTCAGCAAACTAGAGATCGATTAACACAACAATATGAACATCAGTCCCATGATCATTGGTTTCAACATGCTCAACACCCACAATATCCACATGACAACACACAACAAGTGGTTAGTCACTTAGGCGATAAAAACAAATATAATCAAGTATCACAGGTCCCAGATAACTTGCAGGAAGACACGTTTCCACAACAATCAAATGACAATCCACCTGGTGTTCTACCCCTTGAAAATGAACGTGAAAATACTGATGATCATTTACAACAACCAGGATCTATGAAACCAAATGTACAAGCTCATGGCGATGTAAATAGTCAAGGAAAACCACTATCAGCCCCAAAACCTAAACCTAGACCAAGGTACCATAGAGTAGAATTAGGAAGCACAACACAAAGCTCCTCAACTACCACAGAAAAGACATATGATCAAAGCGAAGAAGAAGATGATGAAATTCCGAAAGGAGACACAAATGTTGACAGTATTCAAGAGCCTGTAGAAATCACTCCTGAAGGCGATATAAAAGACAAGCTAGAAGATTTAGTAAGAGAACAGGTACAAGAGAGCAAGAATCAAAATAAAGATGATGCAAAAGAAGTACAGAGACAGACTCAAGGAGGTGGATTTGAGATAGACAAGGGAAATGTTGATCAGGTGCATAGGTTACACAAATCGAATGATGCCACAATAGGCCTGCAGTGGCACTACACATATCATCCAAGTGATTTAACTAACAGTGAACCCTTACATGGTAGTTTTTATCCTACTTTAAATTATAACTCTATGGGTCAACAAATGCAGATGCCTCATCAATCCATTGCTGGACATACAAATCAGGAAGATAGTCAAGACAAACAACAGCAATCAAGACCATTTGATTTTGATCAGCAACAAACACAGGATCAAACTAGATTTGAACATTTCCACCAACAACCCAGCAATATGAGACCTCATGGTCTTGTCCATATTCCGCTCTATCGTCAAGAATATAACAACGTATACAGATATCCACAGCAACCAAGTTATGTACAACATTATGCGCCTCATTATGACAATTCTGATCAACAGTTAGGATCATACCAGCAATCTCAAGATCTAGAATTTGGGCAACAAATCCAGATGAATCAAGAAACTGAGAACACCCAAAAACATATTGGACGTTTGGAATTTGGTCAGACAAAAGAACAACTGCAGGATCAACAAAAGGCATCATCAACGGAAGAGCCAATATATAAAATAGAACCAAGGATTTTGGAAGCTTATGGAGGTGGTCCGTACGACGGCGCACATAAGGACAATGATGAGATTTACAGCAGAGTACCTCCAAATCCCAGTGTCACATTACCACCTATTGGTGGCTTGGACCCTTGGCTTATTCAAGAAAAACCAAAGGAAGTTCTTACTACGACCACAGAAGTTGTTCCTCCTGAGCCTATAAATATAATGGAAAATACAAACAAACCCACAGACGAATCTACAAATGCAACAGAACCTACGAGTGAAGTTACATCTCCTCCATCTTTCTGGGGTCGAATAGGAAATAAAATTACTACTACTTTTGATAAAGCCAAGGAAAAAGCAAGAGGTATTTTTGGCTAGAGAACTTTTTCTACTAATGAAATCAATAGGTATTTACGATTACGAATACCCCATTGATCAATGATTTATACTGTGTCATAAAGTTTATTTATTAGACATAGAGCATGTTAAACAACCATGGCCATTGTAACATAATGATTTAGTATTATACATTATTATTGTATTTTTAAGGTATATTTTATTTTGTTATTTAAATAAACGGACTTTTTTTAATAATAATTGTTTTTACCCTATACACTTATACCGAGTAATTATACGCAGACAGGATTTTGGCGTGATTTATTTATTTAAAGCATAATTGAATAAAATATCAAGTAATATCGAAGCTCATAAATAAATCGATAATACCAATTAGCATGCATATAATGTCAGTAGATGAACAAAATGTTCAATTATAACTATCCTTACCTCTGGCAGATTTTTAAAGAATCTGACAAAGCTCTGTTGGCTTGCCGGATCTGAAATCCATAACAATATCACTTTTATTACAAAAGAAAACTAATTTTAATTGGATTATTCAACTTATATTCTACTAACCCATACTAAATTGTTGATTTGGTTGCACTGCCATTTCTGCAAAACGTTATAGCGGCAGGAATTAAGCACGATATAAGTGTAAAATAGATTGTAAATTAAATGTTACGTAGCAAAAAATGTACAAAATTTTGTTGTTATTCAGACAGAATGAAAATTCAACATGTTCCCGCACAAAGTTGTAACACCATATGTTCAGTGAACTATAGATGGCTTACTTGATCCCATAACTTTTAGGGAAGGTGCAACATAAAGCAAAAGTAAAGAGTCCGCAAGAGTGAGTTTGTTGGTACCCCTTATTTGCCTTGCAAATTTTTGGGGGTTTTTTGCGGAGAAATTGAGAAATTTTCGAGAGAAAGAGACAAATCGATACGACAGAAACGTGTGGGACAGAGATTAAAGATACGGACAAACCAGCTTTCAATGTGTTTTTCTAAAGCGAAAACGCTATAAATCCTTATGAATTTATCCTCTCCTCTCAGATCCATCCTATCCTCTCTGAATGCGTATTTAAAAATTGACTCAATTTTCCTCAAAAATAAATGCAGAATTTCTCGTGGTAAAAATTTTTTGTTTGAGCTCTTTCCAAGTTCGAGTTCTATGCGCAGGATTTTACTGGGTACGAATATCACAATTATTATGCGTTTCTCTCAAAATTGTGGCCAGAAAAGATATTTAACCTTTCTTATAAATACAGCGAAATTAGCGCCTCTATCTGCGAAGAAATAAAACATGAATAGGACTACACTCAACTTTTCGAGGCCCGGGGTGCCAGAACATAACGTTTTTTTTACACAATTCCAAGGGAATGCTACAATAATTGTGATATTCATATTAGGGAAAATTGTGCCAAACCTATTTAAAGGCTGGTTTTGGGAAAAGTTGTAAAACAAAAATTTTCTTCTACAAAAACAAGCATTTTTACTTCTCGATTTCTTTCAACGATATATTAATTTGTAGATTTTTCTACTCATACAGATTAATCTTATTAGTCTACTTATAGAGTTAGTCACAGGAGATTTAGGTGCATCTTTTTTGTTATCTTCGTTCAGGAATGAAAAATAAGGTGAGTAATAGACCTCATTACCTACATATTTTTCGATTTTGGTGTATGTAAAAGAATCTTGTGTACAAATTTTCCAAATTAACAATTATGTGCAGAATGTTGTACCATGGTATTTTTGAAAAATTCAAATGCCTTTAAAAATGATTTTCGCGCCGAGTGCTACGTAGGATACACGCGCCTTCTGTGGGCAAACGTAGGTATCTCGTCAAATGTTTCAAATCCTTTTCCTTTGCGTACCGCGTCATTGTCAAAAACTCCACAATAATTTTAAAAAATTTCAGGAAACATTTTCAGGAAACAGACGCGATTAAATTTTGCTGTGATAGTGTTAGATTTTTTTTTGGATAAATCGGCAAAAATGCCTGGAGGAGCTGCAATGGAGGGAATCTCTATCGGGTGCTGCATCATGGATGAGGAAAGTGAGTATATTAATGAATTTCACTTCTTTCCCATTCAGATTACTATAATTGAGATCACTTTTAAATAGAATAAAATCTGTTAACACTTCATTTTCATTATATTAATTTTAAGGGTTAATATCTGCGTTAATTAATAAGTGGGCCTCGTCGTCTTAAACGCAGACGCTCTGACAACGATAAGTATGCCACGAGAACACCCCGCTCGAGGTTCTTTGTAAATATGCCGCAGTACGTAGAATCATTCGTAGAATCATCGGTCATGCATGTGCTAACCACAGAATTAATGTCGCCGTATTGTATTCGCGATTAATTTCTTATATTTGAGATATTTTCACCGTTTATTCAAGAAAATTCTTTTACTCTAATATTTAACTTTCATTACTTCTGCTGTTGGTACATATTTGTATGTCTTGGATATCGAATTTTTATAATTCTTGTAATTTGCATTTCAATTAATTCAATGGTGGTAATAATGGTACAGCGAGATATATTGAGATGTTGGAGAGGTGGAGGATTAGCTCGGTTAACCATGCTACAGCACTATTCGGTTAGCGCGGGCTTGTTTCTCCGCAGTTTCTCGATTTCTCCACCTGAGGCCCCCAAAATCAATTCGTACCTTTCTTGTACCTCTTGCAGGTGTATAGTAAGGTTCACTAGTAACGTTCGTAAATTCTATTTATGTATTGAGTTCTCCTGCTGGTTGATGTCAATGTCGGTAAAACACTATTTCATGTGTCGTGTTATATTAACCCCAAAGTATACTATACACAATATACGAACATATGGATGTTAGATTTATTCGATTATAGGTTCTATAGGTTATTACAAGATTACACACAGGAAAAGTTACGCAGTGCTAACAGAATAATATAAAATACTAACAACTATATCATGTCAGTTGTTTAACTGCAGAAATGTCGATAAGTATGACAGCCATGAAATGGTAATACACATATAACATTGGTTCTATTCTGAGCTGAAGGTTTTGTTCCAAACTAGATTCTGTTCTGTGCTGAACATAAGTAAGGGTTGCTCTTCGGTAGGCGTTTCTTTTGGTTAGCTTTTTTACTGGCAGATACTTGCAATACTTTCTATATTATAAACAAATTTCGAAAATAAAACAACTTTTAAATACTAGTGAAATTTAATAAAAAGATAATACGTGGCTTTTTTTTTAGATTTGACAATCAAGACAGGTTTTTGATCACCGACTTAAGATAGTTCTTTTTATACGTATATAAATCGCTTTTTGAAATACCTTACAAGTTTGATACCTCTTTGCCGCCTGTTTTATTTGTCCTGTTTGGTCGAGTAGACAGCAAACACATTTACCACGGAATTCAGATAAAGAATAACATTAGAAGATGACTGAAATTTTAACATTCTTGTTTGCTACGGGTGCTACATGCATGCACCATTTATGCTTAGGTAGACACCATAATCCGACCCAAAAAAATGATTAAAACAGCAAGCGGATAGTATACGTTCTACCGAAAATGTTGATGCTGGCCACCGTAATTAACCCTGTATTTAAATTGGCTGATTATACCATTGACACAATTGAATTGGAATAATTTATCAGAATGAAACCGGTAATACTACAGAGCAAGTAGCCAAAGGTCTTTCCCGGGACAGTTTAATCAACTTCGGGAAGTTTGTCGGTAGTGACGGGTCACTGCATGCATTCTATACTAGCCCGGGGAATTTTGTGGACATCGTGCGGTCACCCACTATGATATTAATAGGCCGAGTATGAAATTTGCTTAATCATGACTAACGGGATGACCCAATGGAATGACTATGGTTCGTCAGTGTCCGGCAAGCGTGTCAATTTGAAATAAACATCACAACGAAATCGGACTTGCTGCCAGGATACGTTGTCTATACGAATCGGAATTACACGATAATAACTCACGCTGATAGGTATACGACGCCGATCATTCATCATAATTCTTTCTAGCAACTATAGTGATATATTTACTTATTATTGCGCGTCACAAACGGTATAGTTTATCATTAACACGACAATAAGCAAAGAGCAGATGGGGCTTTGCATAGTCTTCTTTTAACCCAAATATTTTTTTAACTTAACGATTGTTTAATTTCGCATAAACAAGAATCTCGATTAAGGTAACCGATTAGATATTTCTCTCTCGGTTAAGTATACAGCGATTTATCTTGCGCTATTCAACGATAAGTATACAAAATAGAATCACGAATTTTCAATTCAAATAATCAGTAAACTTATCATTCACGAATTCGTTTTACACTACATATTATTACAAATGCGTACTAACTCCACCTTAATCGTTAAAATTGAGAATACTAATCGAACTAACGTAGATCCGATCCAGCCCGTTCAATCGCCGCAGGTAAAGATACGAAAGGAACCGCAAAATTGCAGAAAAACGATCGTAAAATCAAACAGCTCGTAGAAAACTTTGCGCACTTTCATCATAAAGTTCGGCCACGCCATTTCCGCACGGTTACGAATTTCCCGAAAGGTTCCTAGCGATTACATGCGGGTATCGGCGTGTCAGTTCGTTCAAAAGTGCGGAAGCGGAAGAGGATCGAGCAGAGATCCTTATTGAGACACGATAAATATTTCCATTACCCCAAGCCTTCCTCCCGCGGTAACGTCGTGTCCTTTTACCCCCTCTTCCCAAGACGGCGTTTAAATTTTTGTCGGCCACGTCCCTCCGGCACACGCGGGATAAACCCCAGGCGCTCGTGTCCGCCGCCGTTAGGACCCTAATGAGAGGTGCCATAACGTTAACGGGCGAACGCATACATTCGGGCAATTACCTCGCTCCAACTAATTTCTGTCCCTGGGCAAAGTTGAGGAATGCCAGGCGGCGAGTACGCGTTCCCGCGGGGTCACGGGGGAATTTGCCGGGGGTTACCGTTGACCATTTCGCCGGGCCTCCCGCGCATTTCTGGCCGCGCACACGTATGTATACATACGCACGTGCGCCGTACAGGGCGCGTCAAAATCACGGATCCGTCCGGTCGAGTAGAATTTCGTCGAGTTGCGAGAAAAGACGGGTGATCTATTCTTCGAACTAATCGCGATAGCCAAATTTGAATTGGATACACTTTCGCAAGCGCTCGAAATATCAGATTTGACTGGTTATATGTAATGAATGTTAAAGCATTCGCGTCGATACAGACGCGTTTTTATTTCGTATTGCATCATGGCGAGAATGAATGCATTCACGTTCACGGATGTGTTAAGGATTGATTTCGCTGAGACGCATTGGTCGAGTAAAACGCGTTTATTACTCGTGTTTGAGTCAATTTATTTGAAGTATTTTTGGTGAACGTTTTTTAGTTAAACTTAAGAGAAAGTTTAGGAAATATAAGGGCAAGACGTTAATGTATAATTAAGACTAATAGTAATCTAGATTTTGCTAAAATTGGAGTTACAATTAGTCCTCGCTGCTTCGTGCATTTTGGTTCGCCCTATATAAATACCTAGAAGCGTCTTTTAGTGGGTTCGGGGCGCGAGCGTGGCAAGAGGGTTGTTTGTCAAGAGAATTTTCAGCGGCGTACACGCCCGGCAGCGAGTACCGTGGCCTGGATTAATTTTCAACAAAAATATGCGAAATATTTCTACCGGACGGCCCCTCCGCACCAGCAAAAAAGGACCTCCATGGGCAGTGGACGTAGCGGAACGTGTTTTGCTTTTGGATTGCGCGCTAAGTTTTTCGCGACAAATTGCCAGGGACCGAGAGATCCTGGGGGTGTACTTTCGTGCCCTGCTTCTCGGCCATCGCCTTCTTTTTAACACATGAATCCGGACACGCTTTAGCCTCCGCTTACGAGTTACGACCAAAATAACACAACTCCTCGAGAAACCTTAACCAACAAACTGTTTAATGTAACCTAAAAAACTAAACCGTCCACCGCGCATGCGCAATCGACATGAGCAATCCGCGTGTTCGACGTGATTCACAGGCCAGCCCGGATTAAACTAACCGCGATAAATACGTTTAATAATCATTGCTCGGTACGCCACGACGCACGTTGGCGCATGCAACGTCGCAAGTGTCAATTTTTTGACAGGGGGAAATTCGTTTTAAACCGGAAAAACCAGTCACGTAACGAGCCGCGTTGTACATAGAATAATCCCTTTCAGCTTCCACAGGACGTACAGGGGCGGTAATATACGATATTTCCTTGCTTCATCGCCCTCTTGTATACTTGAGGTCCACGATTATAAATATCCTGCCTTCAATGATATCCCTCCTTACTACCCGTGTTAACGTACGCAATACCGCACTGGTACGCAATACCACGGTCGCGGTTTTACATAGCGCGGCAATCGTTAGCCGCGCGATACAAGGTCTCGTCCAGGGGCCGATTACGCTGTAAAGTCAGGCAGCGAGAAAGTCGGGGGCTGCGCAATAGCGTTTTCATTTATTACCCGGGAGCGGATTATACGCTCATCGTCGAAGAATGCCGATTAATCACCGATAATGCTCATTGCCGGTTAGTACCTCGGCTCTTTGAGCGGCCTCGGTATTCCTCTTCGCGGCGGGAGAAGAGATATGGACCAATCGCGGTGCTTCTTAACGGCGGATCTATAAATGCACCGAAGTGGGTATGTAAATGGAAGGCGCGGAGGGCCATTCCTAACGACGTTTGTGTTTCTCGTTCGCCTAGGCACCGGCTGCTATTTGCACGGCCGCTCGCATGGCTCCGCGTCGAAAGATTCTCGAACGGAATTCCTCCTCGCGCTGAGAATAGCCGAGTCATTCACAGGATCCCGGCTACGCTCTATTCACACACACACACACAGGCGTTTCTCCTTTTCCACCGGCGGGAAATCCGATTTGTTTTTCGAACGACCGAGGCGCCGATTAACGCGAGGGGCGGACAGAAATTGCGCGCGGGCTCATAATGCAAACGAGATTTAGTCCCGAGAAAAGCACGCGCTGTATTTTCGCATCCTGTTATGTATCTCGCCTGCACCATTCTGCTTTGCATCTTTATACCTCGTCTTTCTATCCCGACTTATTTCACGACACCTACCCGTATTAAATCGTCGAATGCAAATCACTACTAGAAATCACCTTGCTGCGACTCGTGGCAATATGCCGCAACAGATATCTCACAGAATGTGTATGTTATTAACGAATGGTATACGATTACTTCGTAACTCTTTGAGAATATTTATTATAGAATGATATGTATGAGATTTTTTCAAGAAGGCGGAGATTGGGTCAGACCTCGGGGTTTATGGTGAGTGTGCATTAATTTCTGCGATACATCGCGTCTGGCTCTTTTATCCGATACTTTTGACTCGCAGTTTTTCCAGTCGCTATTCGATCACCATCAATCTTTCACACTTCAGAAAATTTTATTTATTTTCTGTCAGACAATTTACTATGCTGTCAGCAGTTATGCTTCTAAACATACGTTAATCGAAGGTGCTCGTTCGAAACATCGTAACCATATTTTATTCTCATCCTTTCGAAATCTCGTTCATAACGAAAAATAAAGAGAGCTCGAACAAACATTCGCTCTACTCTTCTAATCAAATTAATAGCTAGAAAACTTTTTCCACATAAAATAACCCGTACACAAACTATCAACGTATCCATCCTAAAGAAAAACTGGCAAAATTTGTGCAATCGCTTCGCGCGCATGATCACGGCAAGGCATCGACAACGAAGAATACGACGTCCAGCTCTACTCCACATGCCAGTTATTCCAAATCCTTAAACTCGAATTCCAAGCTTCGAACAAGCAACAGTAGCGAGTAGATGATGAGGAGAATCCAGGGTGCCAGAGGGTTGGGGCGAAAGGACAGGGGGGGGGGCGGCTGCCGCGAAAAGGGCGCATTTGGCGTAATCGAAGTATCGCGTGCCGCGGTGGGCCGCGGAACGATAATTCCATTACGCGAGAGAACAAACGTACCTACATGCGTACAGGGAAGGCTGGACATTTTTATCGGCGCCGATCTGATATTTCGTCGATCGCCGTGCGGCGAGCAAAAGCGCGTGCGTGAGATACGGGAGTAATTCTCCTCGCGTGGGAAAGCAACGTTTCGAGCGGCATAAATATATTCCCCGGCTCTGGCCGGACAGCCCGGCAACTCGCGGTAGCTTCTCCGGCGATATTAAACCACCAGTACCGGCCGCCTTCGCAATATTTAGACTAAATTCCCCCGCTCCTGGCGCGCTAAAGGGATTAAACGATTTTCAATATTTTCCCCCCGTCCCAGGCAAATCGACGCGGCGATGATTCGCGGAAAGGGCCGGCCCGCGAGGCAATAGCCCGTAAATTGCATTAAAATGTTTCCCAGCGGCAGCCCGAGGAGCGTCTGACGGTAATCGTACAAAGGGGAGAGCATCGGTGCGTCTCGAGGATGACGCTTAAGAGCCTTGATTCGTACATTCAACGCTACGCTCGGCGGCCACTCCGGTATGTAGATTTAACAGGATATTGCGGGACTCTCGATCGCCTTAATAATTTGCTATGTATCTCGTTTATGTCGGCGTAAACGAGGGCAAACTTTCTTAATATAAAGGAAGTTACCGCGCGCATGATGCTCGTCTCCCGGTCGTTTCGTTACTTTAATAATACAACTTTCGGCGCGACCTTTCGCCCGCTCTTATCCGGACCAAAAAATTGCCTCTCGCTACCCGCGACGAGGGCCAACGAATATTTACGGGTCTTCGTGGCCCATTTCGTGCCTGAGATTAAATGGACTTTGTTCTTCCACGACCGCTTACGACGCGGTGTATGAATAACGCACGCCCTACGAGGGAGATAGTAAAAACGTTCCGCTGGAAAATATCCTTTTTAATTCACGATTATCGCACTCCATTCTCCCCTCCCCGCTCTCTCTCTCTCTCTTTCTCTCTTTCTCGCTTTCTCTCTCTGCCTTTCTCCATGCAAACTGAGACCTTCAATAAGCGTCCTATTACTCGAAATCGCCGACGAGACTCCTTTACTCTGTCCCTTGCCGAAATGAATTTTTTTCTCCCGCATTGATGAGCCACGTTCGGTTCGGGCTGAAAAGTAGCGCCGTAAGATTGACTCGCTACGCAGTTTTTCCTTTATCCCCGCGTCGACGAGGAGGACGACGGCGACGTCAACGGGGCTGGCTTTATATAGACCGACGGAATTACAAAGCTCGTCGAATCGCAGGCTGGTAATAAAAATCGGCTCTGCGTATCCATCCATACACGCACCCTATCCTCTCTCACGGAGCCGCTATCTCCAGGCATTCAGGGAGTGACGATCGATTACAGTACTCCACGGACAATGCCATTCGGGACAGTGCGAATTTCATTCTTTCCCGGTGCAGAGCGCGCGCGACAAAAGCTCACCGGCAGGAACGTACCCGCTTTCATATTTCTCTTGGCGCGTAAGTCTTCCGTGAATTCGCATTGCGACTCGAGCGTGCCCGGGAAGTTATTCAAAGGGTGTTATCGCAATATGACCCTTTCTCATTGTTTCCCCGCGCATTCCGATATTACGCTATAAATTACGCGCCGCTCGAATTCCCGGTTAAACGTCCCCGCCCGTTGTTTAAAGGAGCCTCGCGAAGTAAATCGTATCGAGTCCGCCTTATCCTCGAGGAGCCGAGTGGCCATTGTTGAAATTAAGCAAGAGCCGAACGACAACGAGCCCGGCGCTTTCCCAATGGAAATCAGCGGCGGCCATTCAGCGTGCGGGTATAAATCCAATCGTCGTGGCCGATATCATCGCAGCTTGGCGAATGTAATTACAGGACCGGGACCAAGGGCGTCCCTCCAGTTAGACGTTTACGAGAAATAAATCGCGGCCAACCTTAAAGTATCTCCCACCCCCTCAACGATAAGCCATTCATCTCTGCGGTACCGGCGAACTGCGTTTTCGACAGGAAAGCGTAAATCACGGCCGAAAACTCGTTCGGGCCGCGTATGCGAGGATCGTTAGACGGGCTTAATATGCAGGTAATGCATCGGGACAGCGAGGCCCTGTCAGTCCATATTAAATTCTTAGCGGGTACCACGCGTCGCTCTTAATGTCCTTCATTAATCAATGCATTGTGCCCGGCGCAGTAAGTGGGATCCAAATGTTTCGACAGCGGGCCCCTTTTTATTTGGCCGACCCCCAGCACGAGCATTGTGTACCGCTGCGCCTGGCCGTTCCTGTACGCACCATCGTGCGGTATTACCGGCTGAATACATTGTAAGTTATGGCCTCCCATTATATGTAAAGCAGGATGTGTCAGGTCAGCCATGCCCTGTGTACGTCCTTCCAGCCGTCCGGCCGACCTCGTCGAGGACGACATGGGCGGGACGTCATCTTCCAAGGAGGAGCCGAGGGAATTGATAGGGACCAGGAGCGATCAGCCTCCGGGAATGTCGGGCTGGCGGCATCAATATTCCGTTCTCGTTTTGCATTGCTCGCGGTGTCATCCAGGGTGGACGATGGCGTACTTAATCTACCGACACGGTCATCGGTGCCGCTGTTCTTATTGATCCTGCAATGCTCGCGCTTCCGAATGCAGCGTGAGATGCCGCGTCGATGACGTTGGTCGTACAGTTTAAAGATAGGGATTTTACCACCTTGGCCGATACATCGATCATACCGTGATCGATTCTGAAGTTTTCGTTTGGGGCGCGACGATCATTGGTGAGTGAGAATGGAAAGTGCGATGTAAAAGTGAAAAGATTACATTGTTTTGAGAAATTTTAAGAAATTCCAGGATTGTTTTGTTAATGTGCTTAAATATTTTGTATAGGAGAGTTTTGATGGATTTTATCGAAACACTGTAACGAAGAAAATAGTTGTCTTTTCTTGAATTGTTGAATTGTTGTTGTTTATTAGTATTTCGGTATGTGTAATTGTCTTTTACTATAATGAGAAGCCATGGGCCTAATATGTTCTTGTAAATGCGCGTGACGGTTAATGTGTTAATGAAGGAACACATTTTTTTGATGTTTTAAAAATAATTTCTTTATACGTGGATTTGTATTGGTGACATCTTGTCCGGCGTCATTTAAAATAGGTTACATATTTCTATTTTAACATTTTTGATTAACGATCATTTGAGTTACTTCTTGCGATTCGAGTTTTTATTCATGACTGGCTCATAAAATACGCTTCGCGGTAATTAGTATTGGCAACATTCGACGAGAACCGATGATTACTTTGTATGCATGATCAATGTTATCCACGCGACCACTCAAGGGATAATGGGAATGATGACAGTAGCGATGCGGTTTTTCCTAAATCGTTTAATAGAAACTTTAAACACAGGGCAGCTGTTAAACCTTGCAGTGTTAAAATCCAGTACGTTATTATTGCAAGCTATTATTATTCGTGCAATCCTGAATGCACGGGTACTTGATCCCTAGCTACAAATCCAAATCATCAATCGCCGCATCTCGATAATCTTTGGTTATCGACTAAATGTTTTTCAGCTACCAACCTATATTTAGAACACAAAAAAATATCCCCGAACGTTTAGTAAATTTGTCGCGTTTGAAGATGTTTCAAACTCGACGAGCGTGACGATACGTTGGGTTATTTCGATTTAGGCGTATACCAGCGGAGGTTGGGGGCAGGCCATTTCCAGGCCGGAAATGGAGTTACCTATGTCACAGCAACGGTCGTGTTTCTAATATCAAAGATCGTAATAAAGATGTCGGTAGGGTGAGCCATAAATAATTAATAAGACGGGAAGGTCAGGGCAGTTGCGGGGTAGATTTTAAATATCTCATTCCCCTTCGATTCTTTCGTCCCTCGCCATGTCTTATTGACGAGACGCCGATGGGGTAGAAGCGTCTGGAGAGCAGCGCGATATTACTAATTTACTAATATCCCTTCTCCATTTTCCGCGATTATCACGTACGCGCAGAATGGAAATAAACGAATCGTAGAGTATAAATAAGTCACCGATCTCTTTGCGTTCGCAAGATAAACTTCCTGCTGCTCGAGCAGTCGAGCAAGCCGCACGTGGTGGTTCAGTCGAGGACTGAGAGATGTCGGTAGAGGTCCTTTTCACCATCAGCTTCGCCGCGCTAGAGAATATCTCTTTCCAGCCCTTTCCAACCCGAATTATTATTCTTTTTGGAGGAAAATTGCATTTTGAATGACAATGATTTTGAAGAAAAATAAATCATAGGTTACTTGATAAGGTACTTGATTAGTGGAAACAGAGTATACGAATAATGGCAAATGGCATCATTGGGCTGGAAAGGGTTAACGGTCTCTCTTTCCTCGATAGTACTTAGAGTTCGAGCCACAGAGGTTGGGCCAAGCATGGCAGTTGTTAATCCAGGAAGAAAATTATAATCCATAACAACTATTAAGAAAACAAGACCTTAGAAAAAGTGATGAATAGTAATCTTTGATTAATAAGGCAGGGTTTCAAACATTATAAATCAACTTAAACACACATACATACAGCTATAGATTATATAAATGCTGACAAATATTAATTTCTGCGCGTAGTGACGGAAGGTCTACATAGAGCCCTGATGCTTTCTCCGCGCCATTTATCGCGATACGCGGAGGGGCGAAATAAAAAAAAAATATACATATATATAAAAAAAATCGAAGGGCAAGGTTTTCGCCCAACTGGCTGTAATCCATTAGTTGCGTTCGAATCGCATGTCCGGCGCGATTAGCCTTTGTTTCAATACCACCGGCGTGGTCTGCACCGTGGCCCGGCTTAATACCAATCGACGAGCAGGGTAGCAAAGGGGCGGCGGGGGGGTGAGGCCAGGAATTTTTCACCCCGTCGCCGGTATTTGCCAACACGGCTGCAAGGAGGGGGTGGTACGTTTCAGGAATAGGCTGTAGGTACACGACGTGTACGGGACACGCCAACTGACCATTATGCAGATTTCGAATGATTAGATATATCGGCCGTTTTGCCGGCGAAACGAGTGTAATGTACCATTGCGGAATCCGCCCCCCCTCCACGCCTCTCTCGCCCTCCCTTCCCCCTCCACGAGGGACCGTTCATCCCGCCATTACTTCCTTAATTCGTTATCTTGACTAACGACCTCTTGTCTGCCGAAGGGAGACAAAAAAAAGGGGAAGAAAGAAGGAGTGAGGAGAGGAGGAGGGGGGGGGGGACTCCGCCGCGGCCCACCGAAGAAGAACGAACTCTGGCCGTGGAATAAGTTCGTCGGATTTCAGGGGGTCAAAGGCGCTGCTTAAGCCCCTCCTTTCGCGACTGTGTACATCGTACCGTGAACGTTATTCCGTTTAACAGATTCACTGCCGGTCGCTTAAATGAGAATTCCCATTTAAATGTCGGAGTTCTTCGAGTTACGCGATAAACTTGTTTCTCCGGAGGATGCCGTGGAAGGTACAAGATAATAACGAATTATAGCGACAGGTTGCGTCTTAGCGTAACATGTTCGAATAAATTCCGGGCCGCCGTACGAAGTTCCTTTAATTTCCTCGAAAAACGTTATTTATTAACGGAGGGGCCCGCGGATGGAGGGGGCGGATAATTAACGGTGAAGCTTCTTATGGGAAATCTCGCAGGCTCTCGGCTATCGATTTTCGGCTACCGCGAATAAATTCTAAGGTGGATTCGGTCGGGCTGTAAAACGACGATTACGCGGTTCTTAAAAGACCGCTGCTCTTCTCCTTGAAAGCCCTCGGTGCCTATTTATGCATTATTCCTATGCGATGTGTTTTTGTTTGACGCTACCTCGGAAGTGGGCCCACAAAAGACATTGATCGTACTTTTCATGAGCGATTTCAAGAGGCTCTTTTTCATTTCAATACAAGCACGCGAAGGAAAGTGAAAGTCCGGTATGAGTTCGGGTTTATTGTTTTAGGGCAGAATGTATTTTGCATCGAGTGTGTGTAATCAATATGTGTAGTTGGATTGATTGCTGAATGCAAACTACATTTTTTATTAAATTTGATCAATAATAGCCGACAGACTGAAAGTTATGGATTTCGTACCTGTAATGGTAATTTTTTTTTTGTAATACAGGATGGAAATATATACAGATTTTGTAAATAAAAGTCAGCGAATTTATGAACGTTGCGATAGTGCGCGATCTCCAAACGGAAGATTTTTATTTTCAACATCCGCGGTGGCGATAAAATCGGTTGAACTGCCAAAGTTATATGTCGCGTCACAACGGATTAAAATCATTCTCCGTTGCTTCAGAGTAGCCGGGGTTCAGGTTTTTCGACTTGGCTCAGGACCGTATGCAGTTCTCATCGCCAGGTTCTCCTTTCTCCGCTGGACACTCGGCATAATCCCCACTATACCGTGTCGTGCTCTAACGTTTGACCTCAGAAACAACCACCTCCTTAGTAATCACATTACTAAAATAAACTTTTATCCGTTCAAACTCTCGATCGGAGTCACCATTAACATAAAACCAGCGAAGAAATATGCATAAGTCAGTTTTCTAATCACGGTCGACCTCTTCATGGTCAAACCTATTCAATCCTTATTCCTTGCCATAAAGTACACCTCGCGCATCGCGAAGTACAACAAGCACATCAGTTTTCCTACACAAAACTCAATCCATTTATATCACTTTAAAATTGACTTTAAGACACATGCACGAAAATCTCACCCACGTATCTTCGCGCCATCCTAGTATTAAAAAAAAACATTATTCCACGCAATCCGACGCCATTGCGTCAACGTCACGTACAAATGTCCCGGCACGTTAAATCAAAGCCTTCTTCGCGGAAGGTCCGCGCTTCTATCGGCCGCGCCGAGCCTGTCCAAAGGGAAGCGCAGGAGCACCAGGATATTTCATAACGGGTGACCGTGTCCGCGGTCTTCCTCCCTCAGCCGAGGGCCGTGCAGAATCGGCGAATTATTATTAAACGCCGTCAAAACACCGAATTTATTTCGGCGCGGTATCTTATTGATGTACCGGTGGACCGCAAGGTCCGTGGGCCGCGCCGCGGGGGGCAAACGGGCCCCACCGGTACTACAAGGACCATAAATTTCTTTGGATCCAATATCATGCCTGTAACTCGTTAAGCTTTTAACCTCGTCCCGGCGTGGCTATCGCAGCGATATTATTTTGATGCCGGCCGCCAGATATCAATCAGGCCATTGTTGTAACGGCCGGATCGGGGCCGGCTGCCCGTGTGTGCGTGTGCGCCAAGGGCAAGCTCGTGTTGGTGACCGTGAGCGCGGCGGAAACGTGTCCTTTCCCGTTCCTGAATAATCGAAAGCGCTGAGTGCACGTCCGTGTTACACCCGACATCTTGAACACCTCTCCGTGCAAGGCTAACGCGAATGTCCGAGCGTGTATAGCGCCACAGGAATGAGTCCGTTGGTATTCAAGGTCGTTTGCTTCTAAAACGCGTCTACCGCGGGGGGAGGATTTTTCGGCGCCGAGAGGGAAATGATAAGGTAAGGTTGCACCTTACTAACCGTCTGATCATGCATTACTGAGTTCCCTGGAAGTTCGTCTATTTTTACGTGCACGGTAGAGGTTAGGTTCGCATTTCATTGTGATGTGACAGGTCATTTACGGGTGAAGTGAGGTATTAATTATCAGTGTTAACCCCTTAACCTACAACTACGGGCTATGCTCGTAGTAGATGATCGGGCCAGACGTGAATATTACGGGCATAGCCCGATCATCGTACGGAACAAGTCGTGCGAATGTCTCGAAGGCTGCGCGAGCTTGTATACGATTTCGGCCTGAAATTTTCGAATCTAAATCGTAGGTTAAGAGGTTAAGAACACCATTACTCTCTTATATTATATAGCATTGTTTCGATAGGTTTTATTAATAATATACTAAGGTTAGTATTGACAATTTATATACTGCCTGATAGATGCATATGATTCAGGCTTACGTGTACTTTAAACGCAACATTTTATCCATTCAGAGGCTATGGATAGACATTGTCAATGATCGTCAATTGGCTATGGAATATTCAAGGTTTTCAATTTTAATCGCGCTTTAATCGCATAATTAAATAATCGCATTTTAATCGCAATGCATTGTCGCGTTGCACTTAATTTTACGGTTCGTGTCAAAGACTTATTCTGCTCGTATTGGTATTGGCGAATATAAGTAGACGTTTCGATGGTCCACAGCAGGACGGTTAATAGCCGCCTTAATTTCAATCTGCGTTTAGGTTTACGCCGGTCGGAGTTATCCGTAAGGTAGGATGGACGCGTGCAAAGAACGCCGGCCGGTGAATCGTCGAAATGTGATCGCGCACACTCACGGTTCTGAATGGCGCAAACTTGCCCTTTATTTATGAGAGCGGCGTGCTTCCTATCGAGGTATCGGATGAGAGTAACAAAGGCCCTTGTCGTGCGAGGATAATGCGTTATTAAGAAAAACGACCGATAAAGATGAGTTTCGAATTTCTCTCCCCGATGTACTTTTCCCGAAACGATATTAGCCTCGACGACAAGAAGCTTCTCCGCCCACGGAAAGACATTTCATCTTCGCGCAACCCGGAATAAAGGTATCGCGATGCAATTTTGGCCGCGTTAATTCAGCAGATTTTGGGGCCGCGGATATAACCATGGGTTCGCGAGGAATCGTCACCGTGAACGAGCGGAGTTATTAAAGTACAAGAAGGAGGATACCTCTCCTCCCTTTGTCTCGTGGATGTTTCTTGGACTGGAACGAACCCTGGTTGCGTTCGAGGCACCTTATTCGTTCCTCGCAGTTTTTTCCCTCTCCGTCTACCTTTCTTTGCCTTTCTCTGTCACTGACCCTCGTGGGTCATCACGCCGCTCTTTCTTTTCTTTCCATTCTTCTTTACGCTGCTTGTACCCCGGCCCTTACCCTCCCTTGGCCCCGACGCCGGTCGCGTTCCGCCGACACACTGCAAATCGGTCTACGTAAAAGATGCTCCGAGCGTAGCCGACCATAGAATAATAATAACTCGCTGATAATGACCGGACGGCGCTGCGCTCGATGCGACCAAGTCGATGCGATCTTCCTCCTCTCGCCCTCTTCCTTCCCCCCTTCCCTCTTCGGGCTGTTTGGCTTTGAGGATCGTGCGCGACGAATGGATATCTTCGGGAGGAGTGACGAATTTCGCGCGAGCACCGCTTATTGCGCATCCTTCCTCCCCTCGATAAATCGGGCGTGGATAAAAACAAAGGGTCATTATTGAAGGATCAAAGATCGACACCTCGTATGGGTTTGTGTGACATATATTGGAAGTGCGACGACGTGATGTACGTAGGTTTGGATTTTCATTGAGATTATCGAGGTTCTTGGACGATTCGAGGTTTATCTTGTTCTCGTATTTTTGAAAATGATCGATGTTACGTGGATATGTTATGTAGTACCTTGAACCTGTATTGAAAGAGTTTATATTATGTTTCCATCTATTAATTATGGATTTTTTAATGGAACAAATGTAGAATAAATCTACTAATTTTGTTTTCATGAATAAAACTAAGACTTAAATTTAGATTAAATGGCGTACTTAAATTTTCAAATAATTAATAAAGTAATTTGACTATATTAAGTAGCATATAATAACTTCAAGATCCACGTATAATATCCATGCATCCTCCCATCTCAAATCCGAAGTCTCAAAAAAAGATGCTCATCAAATACAACGGTTCGATTTGGAGCCACGTAAAGTATCCCCAACATCGTCCCGAGGTTTGGTCATTAAAGCTACAGAAACGAGCCCGAATGTTTTATCGCGGGATAATTACCATAGCCTTGGATGATAGAGAAATGACGCGAGGAGAAAGTCCGTCGCAGTCTGGCTCCCTCGATAATTACCGTGAACTATCGAAGTCTTCCTGTCGCGGCTAATTGGTCCGCCTGCTCGGTCTTTCGTGTTTCGTCACGTGGCATCCAGCCGCGGTACGACGAATGCGATGTCTCACGGCGGTATCATCGGTGATTACGGTATCCAGTGTATCTTGATTAGTTCCTCGGCGATGTCTCCAAACTTTCGTCGTTAGCTAATTGGCGGCTGTGTGAAACCGCGTTGTCTGCAAGAGGTGCACCTTGTATACGCGGAGTGGCTGCCATCCAGCGCTGACTTCGTCCCGACAGGGGCGGCCCCTGTACGTTGTAATCGCGCAGTGACAAACGCCCCGAAGTAAAACTGCAATTTGTGCGCCCCGCGACACTGACTTTTAAGCGCTTCCTCGACGCTGAGAGCGCCTATTAATTACGCCGAATAAAAACGAATCCGAACTCCTCGGAACCCTGAAGGGTGCGGGGGTTGAAGGGGCGGGGGGGGGGGCGGAGGAGGGTTCGTGATTATTTTTAAATTAATGCGAAACGCTCGACTATACCCACCGGCAGGATCTTGCATTCCCTTTATTTCCCGCTTGTAAATACGCTGATATTGCCCGGGGAAACTTGTCTCTCTTCCGTCCGAAGACGTCCCGCTTCCGCCCTTTTATTAATACTTACCTCTGAATTTCTCATTTCAGACCGTCGCTATTCGGTCCACGGCCGCTTCCATTTTCCTCTATTTTGCGCTCATTACCGTTGCCCCTTCTGCTCCCCCCCTTGGATTTTTTGCGATCGATCCTACAGCTGTATTCCGCACCTTTTGTACTCGCAGTGCCTCCGGTTCTTCGTTATTTCCACGCAGCGTCACTTCGATCGAGCCTCGTTTTTCGAGACGTCTCTCTCTTTGTGCATCGACCACCATCGTCGCGATCCTCCAGCGCTCCTCGAAATCAACGCGGCCCATTGCGTATGCTAACGCATACAATTTTTCGAGGCGAGCTCGGAGCAATTAGATCGCAATTTCCGCGCCTTTCGGGGCGGGAGACACTCTCTCTCTCTCTCTCTCTCTCTCTCTCTCTCTCTCTCTCTCTCTCGAGGGGCCGCCAGGCCAGTGGAGGCGTCCATTAATTAATCCCGGCGCAATTAAGAGAGAAGATCCTCGGCGGGCGAATGATCGCCTTCGAATCAGTGCCGTGCGTCCCGCGTAATTTTTCGTACAATATTCCCTTTCATGTGGCGCCCATTGCCGCCGTGAATATCGGCGGAGGATTTACAAACAAAGAAGCCGGCCTGTCGTACGGCCGAGTGGTACAATTAAGACGCGAGGGTGGTCCAGCGGCATCAATGACCGCCATTGTCTGAAGCGTTCATTTTCCGTGGCGACGCGGCCGGCTCCTTGGCTGGTTAAAAATTCACGCGGCCTAAGTACGCGCGGGTGCGCCGTATCCGCACTTACGTTAAGCCCGTGGCTTGTAATCACGTATCGATTCGCTTCTCCGTTCTGTTATCGCCGAGCGTAACCGTCCCCCCCAGTGCCGTCGAGTTGCTTATAGCCGGTGAGAAGAAAAGAGAATGTCGCCGGAGCGTGTCGCACGTCGAAGTTTCGGAACGGAGCATAGTACGCGTGCAATATGCAGGAGAGGAGAAAAGCTTTGCGCTTTGCGAGGAAAAGAGCGAAGGGTAAGGGAAACTCGATGCCCTGAAACTTAACCTGTATTGAAATCCAAGCTATTGCCAGTGGTCGCTTGGCTTTTTTTAATTTTCCAGCCCGTGCCGCTGGGGTCATTAATCCTGGAGACACTGCTCGAGGCTCGTGTATTTTCACGCTGGAAATCTCAATGATCCGCGTGGAGATTTTAGATTTTGGACAACTCGTGATTGTGGTCTTATTGGAAATTACTTTTCTCACTTCATGATTTCTCTATCTGGATATGATGGAGTTAGAATTTTAGTTATTGGAACAACATTGCGTGTGAGAAAGTATATAATTTTTGTCCACTCGTCGCGTGGCTCAGTAATTGAGGTTTATTAAAATTTAAGAATAAATATAGATTTTAAGTATAGATTTTAGATTTTATTCGTCATTTCTGGTTTCTTGTGCGTTAGGCAGATATAAATTTGATAATTTAAAATGAATATTATGTAATGCGTTATGCAGAGTAATGGAATATCCCTTTAACACGTGCTAGGTAAATATGTTTGTAGGACCGGGACAATATCTGCCTGAAGTTTTATTCGTATTTGCCGGTGACGCCGCTTTTTTCAATATCGAAGCTTTTATCGAGTTACAAGGTAATAACGCATTACCATCCGTTGGCTAAGTGTTAACTTGTTTTCGTTTTAATTATCGGTATCGGGGTAAAATCCGATCGAAACCGTTGAACCGATCGTTCAGGCCCGAACGTTGTATTCCGGGGAAATGAGCGTTTCTACGCGAGCGCTTCTACTAAAAATATACGAGCGGCGTGCCGAAAATATCGACGCCACAGCCCGATGCATTTTACATCAGACACTCGAGATATTCTATATTCCGGGATTACAGCGCCCCTTTTCAAAGGATTTTTGACTTTCTAAACGGAACGTTGGCCGAAAACTGGCCCTCGAACCGACTCAGAAATTCATCGGTTGCTTCAGGCTTGCTCGGCCAACGGAAAAATGTAATTCCAGGCGGTGTGGCATATCGAGCAGGCATGAAAAAAAAAAGAGAAAAAAGAAAAAAGGTAGAAGGGGAAGACATATGCATAGTTTGCATACTTATGAATTATTAAGATGAAGCCGATGTTAAAGCGACCGAGTGCATGTCCGATCCGTAGTTCAGCCATAGAGCCCCTCGAACTTTAATCCGGCTTTGTGTCACGCGCCGTACTGGCATTCGGGAAATATTTATTTCTCAGATACACGTAGAAGCCGCGCCGATAATATTCATGCCGCTACCGCTGCTTCTGAGCCCGGCACGAAATACAAACTCGTCTCGATGGCGACGATCGGGAATTCAAATCAAAGGGCGTTAAGGCTCTGACCGAATATCCTGGACTTAAGCGCGCTCGTAGTGGAGTACTCTAACCTTCGACATAATTCCACGTTGGTTTATAGTTATTAATCACACTTATTTCCTGACTGGTATATTGATTTACTACGTACAGTAATGATAATGCTCGAAAGGCGCATTGTGCGTCGTCTTACGGAGAGTATAAAAGGGAAGAAGTTAGTGTTCTCGTGCTGTAGCATACGTTTCTTATGCTCTCTCTTGACTCATATATCAGTTTAACATTGGAACTAGCGACTTACATCCAGATATATTTGAGTATACCATATATATATCATTAATAAAAAAGGAACAAGGGAGGAACGTTAATAGATCAGTACATTTAACTATAAATCCTAATATAATAATAGTAGATAAGAGAAAATGTGTCGTTATAATGATAAGTCAATGTTTCTAACAATCGTCTTTGATCGCTTCTGGTCTTGAAATGTATCGACTTCTGCGTCCTGTTGAATCGATTTTCCCTCATCAAAATCTATTTTGATTCCTCGATGTTGACATGTTACAAAGGTTCCATCAAAGTAGCTATGGTAGCAAGATCTCGAGAATTCGTTCTTGAAAAACGTTTCTGAGTCAGGAAACGTCGACAGTGTTCATCGACAATGTTCAAAACACCATTTGGTGCATCCGCCTGGGACTCGAGAGCTGCGCGTTGCAACGCTTCTCCAACGATCGGCTTAGCCTCGTTATGCCTATCGGGTATTCCTGGCTGTCTTTGTCGGCGTCGAAGAAGGACTCCAGGGAGTCTTGTGTCATCGTGTCCGCGGGAGTGATCCTCGCGGGACTGTTATTGCGAGCAACTCTATTACTAGGTTGTCCCAAAAGTTTCTTTCGTTTCATCAGGAATTTAAAGGGATAACATTGTCCTTTTATATTATTTTATAAAATTATGTATACAGTTAAAGGAATGAGAATGAAGGCCACAATATTTGATTGTATTAATCTGATCGTATACCACAATATCATGCTCGTATAAACATAGTGAGGTAAAGCAGCTGCGTGCGAATAGCGAAAGACACTTTTGGGACAACCTGATATTTCCATCGATCGTCGAATATCGCATTGATCTTTAATATGTGCGCGAAATGCGCCGCGTATCGCGAATATTCACGGGGCCGTGCAGCGGGGAGAAAAGAGGGGAGGCGCATCCCTGTGCAGCAATTTTTTATCGCACCCGTGCCGGATGGCGGGTAAATTGATTTGTGATTGGATCGCGATATCGTGCCCTAGGTTAAAGTCGGCTTTCATCGAGAATGGCCGACGGGTCTTCTCACGGCCGGTCGAGCTTTTTTTACGGCTCGATCCGTGATCGA
This sequence comes from Ampulex compressa, assembly GCA_038496175.1. Taxonomy (NCBI): domain Eukaryota; kingdom Metazoa; phylum Arthropoda; class Insecta; order Hymenoptera; family Ampulicidae; genus Ampulex; species Ampulex compressa. The sequence goes on from JBCFXI010000684.1 coordinate 75,944, forward strand.
AATAAGATCGAATCGGCGTCGTGACGTCATTCGTCGCGAAACGTTCGAAAGGATTTCACAGCGGCTCGGACTCTCACGTGGAAAATATACTTTGGAATTTTTTTCAACACCTCTGGACTTTTCGCTTGCGCGTATGATTACGTATCTCGTAGTATTACTAGTGGCATACTTCATAACCTCTGTGGCTTTAATAATCTTAAAATGTATAAGTGCTTTTACTAATTTTCTATCATGCAAGTAATGGGGGGAAAAATAGCAAGATATTTTTCATACCATCAAGCTTCAAAGAGTTAACATAAGACTTTAAGAATAAATTCATCTTACTTTATTCGAGAAGCTCGCTATCAGGGTCACGGTGGTGTAGCGGATAGAGGCACGCAGGACAGTCGGGTTCGAATCTCGCGCTTTACCTTTGGTTTTTCCATGTGATATACTGTAGCTTTGCTGAATACGAAACCCATCTTAACCAGTTAACCGCGGAAGTTATCGCGGAACGTAAATAGGAATAAGACGCGGAATGATTCTACGATAGAGTAAAGCAAAGAAAGCAAGGATCACATTTTTATTCCATAAGACATTAGTTTTTCTACAAGTGAGTTCTTGTACCAAATAATAATTTCCTATTTTACACTATGAGTATAAGTGTCAACCGCGTGGAAAGAAAATTGTAAACCGATAATATACACGTCGAGCGCTGTTAACTGGCTAAACAATAGATCCTAGACCAAATGACCTTAGTAGTCGGTGCAGAAAATAAATTAAACAAGTTTAGCTTAGTTAACAAAGGTTAGTCTTTTTTTTAATCCTTTTTTTGGCACCGACTGCTAAGGTCATCTGGCCTAGGACCTACCGTTTTAAGGTAAATTCCGAACCACCAGCAAAGGTTAGTTACAACATATCTTGAGTAACGTAATAAAATAAGGATTATAAGGAGCTACGGTGGTGTAGTGGATAGAGGCTCAGACTGCCACGCGGCAGGCCCGGGTTCGAATCCCGCCCATCACCTCTGGTTTTTCTATGTGATATGTATACCGTAGCTCTGGTGGTTCGGAATCCACCTTAAACAGTGGGTCCTAGGCCAAATGACCTTAGCAGTCGGTGCCGAAAAATGAAATAAAAAAAAAAAAAATAAGGACTATTCGCCTTATTGGCTGTTTTTATCGCTCGAGAGGACCATCCTCACCCATAAGAATAGAAGCATCGACACTGTCAACGTCGGTATTAGCATGTTAGCCCCTGATATCGCGTACGTGCAGCCGCGGCTGCACAGGAGGTAGATTAACGTGCGACCGTGAGCCACGCGCCCCGTTTTTCTGCGTATCAGGCGTATCGTTCTCGCGGCCTGCCTCTATTTGTCCTTATTTATCGGCCTGCCCACTCGGCTTTTTCGCCGATCACCGATGCATTATCTTGATCGATCGCTCGTTACGGCCCTGATTTATATTTCCAGGCGCTCTCCCTGCCTGCCGTAGAAACGCGGAACCTTCCGAAGGCCGAGTTTCCGCGCGGATTCGGCCCTGGAAAACGGCCTGCTTCTTGCTGCCGAAGAAATTCCAGCGGCTTTGTCCGCGCGTTAAGCGGCAGGCGCGCCATAAGTCAGGTTGCAAAACTGTGTCGTACCGGCGCACGCTCTCGGGCATTTGCCTCCGCTGCCCTTTTAAATGCCGGCCAGCCGTCAGCGGGTTTTCTTCGCAGATTCCAGGGCTCTTGGGGAGAGTCTGAGAATTGTCCGTAATACGGATACGTCGTTGATGATGATAAACCGCGGACGTCGAGGGGCTGACGTGGAGGCTTTAACGAGCGAGCATGTATGCGCAGCGTGTCTTTATTTATAAGGGGAAGGAAAATCGTGGTGCGAACGGGGGTTGTGATCGATACGAGGACTGTCGCTCACCCTTTTGATATCTTTAGGTATATTGCATATGTGTATCTCAAAAGAAGAAAGGAAAAAGAGAGAACAGAGGACATAGAATGTAAATACGACGATCTACACGTAGCAATATCATGAGAAATCTGAAGATATGTGAAGTAATATCATGAAATCCGAAATCTCCCTTTCAAGATCCACAATTTTTTACAGAAATGACCAATCGATTATACCGGGCCTTCCGATTGTTGATCGATACGAGAGCTGTCACTCACCCTTTAAATACTTTTGAGTATATCGCATATGCGTATCTCAAAAGATAAAGAGAAAAGAAAAAAGGAGAACGGAATACATAGAACGTAAATACAACGATCTACACGTAGCAATATCATGAAAAATCAGAAGAAACGTGAAGTAATATCATGAAATCTGAAATCTCCCTTTCAAGTTCCACAATTTTTTACAGAAATTACCAATCGATTATATCGGGCCTTCCGATTGGTCTAGTGTTAATACCGTAATTAAATACTCCTAAGCTAGCAAATAAGGAGCGCATTAAAACGTGTCTTAATCTTCCTCAACGCCTAAAGTCGTCTGCCAGACCTGCCGTTGTTTTCACCCGCCATAGGGCAAAGCAGTGCACCATCGATACTCCGGTATTGTGTAAAAATGAATGTTCGATGAATTCCCGATTACATTGCACCCCGAATGCATCCGGCATAGATGGGCACGCATTTTGTTTTCGCAGAGGTACAAAACAATATCGCCGCTTCCTATTGCGTACCCTCACTGTTTTTCCGTTAAATTTGAAATTGCTCTTCTCCTCCTCCTCCTCCTCCTCTCGCGCTCCATTTTTCCCCCCCGCCGATTCATCGATCACAGGATTCAAATCTACGAAAATGGCCAGCGCGTGGAATTAGAGAAATTCCATATTGTTACGGTATTTGTACCGTCGTGAACAAGCGCGATATTTCCGATAGTCACTTTCGATGGGAATAACAATGGGGGCATTGAATCGGCGCGCTGGAATGGGAGACTAAATTATTATCGGCCGCGTGCCACGACTCCTGCCGGATCGGTTTACGGAGGCGCGACAGACACTACTGTTAAGTACGCCTCTGTACAGACTCCCTGGTTGCTCGTTATTAACAGTTCTCGAGTCGCAAACGACTTTCATAGAATACCTCGTTTTTGGTTATCACAAAAGACCTTCCCAAGTCAGATTTATCTCGTACTTGTCTCTGCTTAGATTCGAATTACACACCTTATACGACCCGATAATCGCTTTACCCTTTCATACAGCTGGGTGAAAAGTTCACCTTAGAACTCCTGAAGTATCTGAAAAGAAACAAAGGAAAAGGTGTTCCTCGTAATTTCGATGATCGAATATCCGCGCGATATATCGAAGGATACACCGCCAGCGACGCTTCGAATATTCAATTATGAGACAAGAGCGAAGGAAATGTAGGATTCTTTATCCCTGGAATAAAGCACGATGAAATATTGAAGCGCGTCTCGTAACGATGCTTCCACGTGTACATTCGTAAGCAAAAATGGCGGGGAGAGGAATTCCGGCTGCTTTCCGTTACATTTATGGATCTCATTGCTCCCGCCCTGCCGTAGCCCCCGAACCCCTTTTCTAATGCATGACGTTTCCCAACGAGCACGGTTTTCTGATTAGGGTATTATAAATTCAAAGGGAAGGGGCGCCGGCCCTCGTGAACCATCGTCTCGATCTTCATCTGCCGCCGCAACGTCACTTCTTTCTGACTCGAATTCCTGGTTTTATCGAAGGTCGTAGCGGCACTCGCAGATAAGCCCCATAAAAGGTTCGAAAGGGCCTTAATTAGGCGGCGCCCTGTTAATTAGCCATCGGCTGAGAGCACTTTTAAAGCGGGCAAGGATCGGTGGCAGAAAACGGATAATTCCCAGCGGGCGCGGAAAGATAACCGTGTTGTAAAATCGGAATAACTATTTCTTCTTGAGCATTTCTTCGGAGAATCAGATGGGCCTCAAAGCCTGGCTACCAGTATTAAGGCTCTCACGGAAAAGTAATAACAACGCTCGACCCTCCTTCCCCCTCTCCGTTAATCCTCGCAGCCTGTATTATCATCAGCAGCACCGATTAAGATCTGTTAGCAAAGGGGAGGGGGGCAGGCCACTTTGTAGCACGATTAAAACACGGAAGATGTAAAACACTTTGACCCTTTGCGGTGCAAAATGTTTTATCCGCTTCGCGAACGGGAACCCAGATCGCGATTTATATTCGAGTTCTGTTACAAAGCGTACATCCAAGCATCGATGGAAAGTTAGAAGGATGTTTTTTTTAATAATTGGAGACGGATAAGACAGCCGGAGATTTATTCGATTCGTATGAAACTTGCGAATTATCGGTAAAGACAACACCGAGTGTAGTTCTAATTAGCCCAAGCTACAGTATTGGTACAGTATAAAAATCGAAAACATCTCTCCTTAACCCTTTGCGCTCTTATGTCGAGTGTCGCTCGACAGTGTATTTTTCTCAACCGATAATTCGCAAGTTTCATAGATCCAAATCTAATAAATCCCCGGCTCTCTTGCTTGTCTCTTCCGAACATTCCATCGCTGGTAGGATGTATACTCTGCAATAGAACTCGAACATAAATTCAAATCTGGGTTCCTGTTCGCGAAGGAAATAAAACTCTTTGAACCGCAGGGGCTTAAAACCATCGACCATTATTCAACGAATCAAGCAAGACGATTACTCGCAACATTTCACGCCAAAACATTATCCCCGAACAATTCTTCACGATCCCAAAAATCTGCCAGGTCCACAAGGTCGAGGTACAAGGAGAAAACGAGGCCTCCATGGAGTCCTATTCACGGCAGCGAAGGCGTCGATTTCCCGGCTGTCGATGCCTCCAGGTTCGTCCGATCTATCCGCCTTCTCCTCGATCTCGTCTACCCGCAGGAGCCGGTGCAACGAACCCGGCAGCTCGGAGCGGCGTCCCGCGCCTTTCGGTATCCGCACACGCGTGTGCGTGTGTCCCCTCGTGTCTCGTTCCTCTCTTTCCAGCAGAAAAAGTGGCTGGCCAGGCCGTAAATCAATCGTCGGCCCCGCGGCCCGGGCCCTGGGCGCGTGGAAATCGTACGGTGGGCCGGGCTTAATGGCGGTACGGCTCGCGTGTTAAACACCAGTTATCTTGCCGATCGGTAAGTTTTACGTTTGCCCTTAGCCCAACTGGTCGCGTGCTCGCCATGAGTTCAGATCTTCATTGGTGGACCCCTGGCTCCTTCGGGACGGGCGGAGCTTTGCCTCGATATCTTGTACCGTCTTGTAACCGCGACAGGACGTGGGTGCGCCGCTTTTCCTCCCTGCATCGGCGCGGAATGACGGGTAATTTTCGGTCTTGCCGCTCGTCGAGAAGAGGATAATCATAGCCCCCCCCCCCCCCCCACCCTTACCCTGATCCTCCTTGCGTGCCTTTTTTCGAGCCACGTCTGAATTATCCGCCGCTTCTCCTCGGGGCGCCTCCGAGCGCCTGACCTTGGGAGTGGCTCTTAGGCTTAGATAACGCACACGTGGGCAAAGTAATAGCTTTATTTGTAAGGGCGCTGCTCAGCTTCGGAGTGGAACTCTTGGGTTGTCATGGAGCACGGTGCTTCTTGGCCGCTCGGTTGGCTGAGTGCGAGTCTTTGCGGATGCTGCTTCGCGAAAATGATGATGGAGCGATGGTTCATCGGTGTTAAGTTACGTCCTTGAAATCAGATTTAGTGTTGAGAGTACACTGGATGGGTGAAACTGATGTTTTGAAGAAACGTGGAACTTTGATATGTGCTGCTTTTTTTTTGAGATTTTTGTATGATTTTGTTGCAATGTATGGATTTGTATATTGAGCGATCGACGTTTTTCCTTTGTCTTCTTTTGTTTTAAGGGTATATTTGGTGCATCTAATAACGAGCGTGGAAAGGCGCGAGTAGGTTTGGTGTTGCATCATCGAATATCGTTTGCGAAGTGTCCTCCGGGTTGTGACCACCCTTAGTATCGATCACCGGCGGTTAAAGCGCGATCGAATATATTCATCGACCACAGCCTGTTGATATTACAAAAGCATTTTATCATGATCTTCCATCATTAAATCCTCGAACACTACACCATGTATATGATACTCTAACTCTCGTAGCTCGAAATCCACCTTAAACAGTAGATCCCAGATCAAACCACCTCAACAGACCGTAGCAAAAACTAATCAAAAAAATAAATGAAAAAAAAAACTACATCATCTGCCCTTTTATTTAAACAACTGTGATAAACATCCAATCAATCCATTTCAGCACCAGTTTCCACCAAGTCCCCGATACTTTAATATCGCGCCTTCGACCCGAAAATTCACTTGTTAACATCGATTCAGAAGTGGTCGCAGGGAGAGTTCCGATTGGCCCTTCCTACACCGCGGCCCTTCCTTCCCGCGCAGGAGTGCGTTGCCTAAGGCTCCTCCACGGCGCCTTTGTTCGCTCTATAATGAATTCAGTAAGTTTTGTCGAGGGTGGTAGTTTCCTGCTGGCACCCTCAAAATTGAGATCGTTGCACCTCGGGTGGGGCGGGTCAGGGGTGCGCAGGCGGAAGGGATAGGCGTAGGTGGGGGCAATTTATGAACTGACGCTTCCTTTACGAGGGGGCGGCTTTCGGGCCACGACTGAATTTTAACACGTGACTCACGGCGCAATTGCGGCACGCACCAAGGATCGGCTTGTCCGTTATCGGTCCGTTATCTTATTTCCTTGTCGGTATCGATTGATATCGCGAGCGACGCATCGCCGTTGCCCTCGCAAAACGATCGCACCCGTAATTTGGGGCTGCATAAAGAGCTTTCATCTGGCCCTCGGAGCTACTGGAACGATGGCTCTTAATCTTTCGAACTTCGAGGAAATTCGTAATATTGGGTGTGCTATCTTGCTTCCGCTGTTTTTTTCTTTCCCATGAAATTCGAGGCTTTATTGAAAAAATTGGTTATATATTTATGATCCAAAGTATTGTGGATCGTTGGTCACTACTTGCTTGTATTGAAATCCCGTATTGAAGGAACCACCGCTTAGGGTTGAAAGTGTCTAGAGGAAAATGGTGGTAGCAAAGTTGCGCATAGTTTATTGTTATTATTAGATTAATTTACGCCACCGAGTGCTGAGGTTATGCGACCTAAGACGTACTGTTCAAGGTGGATTCCGAACCACCAGTCGCTCTTTGATCTTGTGAAAGTAGTAATTTCGCTAATACTTTTATCTAGTGTAGATTAAAGAACATATGTGCCTAGTAACACGAGGGTTACTTTAAATATGTACCTCTTGGAAATTTAAGGATTCGAGGATAACGATTATAGAGGGCATATTTAATCAATATACACGAAATAGATTTTGAAGCCAGTCTAAATATTAAAGTTTCATCGATGATAAAAAGACAATAGTTCATATTGTCAACTAAGTGCAGGAAGTCACCTTAATTCCCTCACTTCCCCAATATTAAATCAACGTATTTGTTACCCCTTTTAATTATTTCCTCCACAAAATCGCGCACAAAAACTATATCCCACACGCGAATCTCGATCTGGTCCATGGAACTTCAACTCCAGCATATCAGTTTAAAAAATTACCACAAACAAAGTACACAAATAAATCCTCGCCGTGACCACTCATTATCACGTGTCATCAGACTCCAGCCAGCAGGAGAAGTCAGTAGTACGAGACACTGACAAGCGCGGGAATATCTCGTAATTTACGGAAAGGCACGATAATCGGCGGCACGGGATATCGCGTAACCCGTGGTTCACGTCGGAGATTGAAACGCCTATTAATAAGCTTCCGGTAGGTGAAGCCTCGAGAGCAACATCGTCGTTGATGCGTGCATTCACCTTTCGCGAGGTTCCCGTAGGTATCTCCTATCTGCAATTAGATCCGCATCTATTTCCGATAAATTCAGTGCTCCAGCCGTGAAGGGGAGGGCGCGCGAACGTATCTGTTTCGCATTAGTCATTTCTTGGACAGGGAACGCCGGTTTCTGGAATGCGGTTCGATTATTCCCGGGTTGGCGCGGTGGTGGGGGGGAGTGGAGGGGGAGGGGGAGGGGGAGGGGGGAGAGCACCGGATCCGCAGGATCCTGGCAACGATCGAGACGTCAGGACGGCCGATAACACCGCCGAAAAACCCGTCATGAATTCTTCATGTCACACCTACCGTCGAAAAAGCGCCGGTCCGAAAAATCTAAAAACGCCCTTGGAACGTATCATCGGGCCGCTTTTTCCGGGTACTTTTTACACGGCCCACGGCACGCCGAAATGCCCGTACAATTTGTATTCAAATCCCCTTTTGCAAAAAGCAAAGGGGAGTACATTAATGCCCTCGAGATCAAATTGGGCCAGGCTTTTTTCGAGCCCCCTCCTCTATTTTTCTTTCCTTTTTTTTTTTTCTCCCTCTCCCGTGGCCGTTTGCCTTGCTAAATCGCGCGAGCAAGTTTATCGAAAACTTCCTTTGGGATTTTTTGCGATGGCGGCTTTTTTTTTTATTTTTGGGCGCGTCGAGGGTATACTTAGTTTCGAGAATGACACGGCGATCGGGTTGGGACGAGATTCGCTTTGATGTGTTCCCCTTTGCTAATCCACGTGTATATCTGTTACGATCGCTATAAAAGATCGGCCTGGCAGTGTGTACGACTTTAGAGACGCTTGTTAATGAGAGTAATTTGCTTATTCAAACAAGTAGCTTTGTTCGTCCTCGAGCGTACGTTTCTGTGCCTGTTTAATGACTAGGTTCGTTCATCCCAAAACCTAAGGGTTACGCTGGGTTTCGTATTGCCTGACTGTGGTATACATTATCGCGTAGAAGAATCCAGGGGTGATAGATGGGATTTGAAGTTGGCTCTTTAGCGAAACTGCTTGTTCGCTTCTTTGTTTAATTTTGGATTTCGGCTGTTACTGCAGCTTAGCCAGGGGCGTGTAATCAATACTGTGTTGTACAATATCTCGTGGATAAATTCAAGCTTGATGTTCTTTGCCATATTTAACTTTGATATCAACTTTATCTTCATTGTGGAATAAACTATTTAAAGCTATCTATTCTCTTGTCTATTTTTAGTTGATAATCAGCAATCTTTCTTTAAATTTGATACTGAATTTTCGAGTGTAATAAATGCAGTAATATATATTTCAAGAACATCTATAGAATCATTAACAACTAAATACGATCAATAATAGAATACTTGATTGTCAATGACGACAGGCAATCGATTGAGATGGATGCCAAGCCTACGAAAACCGTGGTTTGGATTGTGACATAAAGGAGCCCTTACCCAGCGTGAAATATCGTCACCATGATCAAAGATCGGTCTTTAGAATACGAGACAAAGCCTTTATTCAGTATGGCACCGTGACTCCCCTCGTAGAATCTCATACTTCGATCCGGTATAACCCCATGTGCTCGCGCGCCTCACCCCCAGGATCGAGTTCAGTAGGAAAGTGTATTTGGCTCAGAGTTATCCCAGCTGTTCTTCCGCGTCCTTGACGGCCGGAATTGCTCGAGCAAAAGTGACAAAAGAAATAATATAGAAGTAGGACAATGCGGAGGAAAGGAGCCAATTTTAAGATGATAAAGAAGGTTACGGTGTATTCATCGAGAGCTCGTATACAACCAAGTCTTCGTCGATAAGAGCCGTACGTATTCGCGATGAAATAACTCGTGTAATAAAAATAACTTGATCCTTCACACACCACGCGTGTGCTCTTTACATCTTTCCATTGTACTCAATTACGATCGATTAACTATTATTCACTCTCACACAAATAATTCTGCTATATAGATAGATTATACGTAAATATCTAATATCGCCTGAAATTAATTTGAACCTTTGCATTTTTCTCTACTTTATAATTCGAAGTATTGCCAAGCCTTTTCCTTTATCACATAAATATACTCCTCTCGATGTGCTGTCGCAATAGGACAATAAACAGTATTTCACGTTCTCACGTAGCTTCAATACCATCCAATAATCGTAGCTAGTTTCATATACCTCGTACTATAATTATACGTTCTTTATGATGGCGGACATGAAGCCAGTAACTCAAGGCGAATTTTAAACAATAGGTGCTAGGCTGAATAGCCGTAATGGTCGATGCCAAAAATTAAATATACCGATAAACATCGCGCATACACTCCCACCGACCGATCTCGTAACGTACCATGTTCGATCGGGCTCAGATTTCATGGCTTTAGGTGGCGATGCCCGGCATGCATCTTACGAAGTAGGCCACCTTTTTTATCGCGCATCTCCTTAACGCCTTCCATATATCCTGGCACGCAGCTGCGGACGCTGCGTTGAAAGATTCGGCGTCCTCCACGATACCCATCGACGCGCCATGAAAAATTATTGCCATTAGCGTACCAGACTTTCGGCCTGCTCCATCTGCACCCAAAATATTGTGCAGGATGTCGGGAGATGTTGTACTCGGGAACGATAAGCGAGCACGGGATCATTCTTCGATATCATCGTGATATTATTATCTCGACGGATATCAAGGGCCACCTTTCCTTCACAAATCCCAACCCTTGGACGACGTCTATTGGCTCGCGACCTGAATACATTCTAAATAAACCGTATTAAGCAATAAAGACTTTGTCCTCTTTTATTACGGCGTGCTATTAAACGCTGGTTTGTAGCTCTTAATCTAAATTTACTATTGTCTCTTTTTGGGGACGCGTGTTATTTCTAATGTACTTAAGCAGTGGAGCTCTTAGTTTTGTTTGTTGTAACTAAATGTTGTACTGACTGTTGTAAAAGTTATGAACTGGATACAAATATTTTTTCTTTAATTAGTTTAGTGTACGAATTGATTCTAGCTTGACTGTACTTTATTTAGCGCGTTATTTAACTTTCGGCTCAAAGTCGAGGGTTAGACCAAAGATCGGTATCATGGTTGATTTAAAACATCGCATAATGACGGTTAATGACGAGCAGGAGTAAATGGCTCTGACAGGTTAAGATCGATTTTCGTTCGAGCTACGGGAGAAAATTCGCATTACCAAACGAGGATTTTTATTAGCGTGCTAATAACAACTATTGCTATCCTGGAAATCGTGTTGGGTGTACACGATAGCGTTTACGATGTAATCGTGGAGAACCTCGTACCTCGCCGGTATGGAAAGTCAATTCCATTACCGAGATGCGCTTTAATCGAGAGGTTGTAAAACGAAGAAGAAAGCCACGTTTTCTTACGATAATAACGCTCCAAGGTGGAACATCGTCGGACCGTAGTGGCTTGTAGCAATCATAACTGTATCCTTCGGATTTAGGTTCCCCCCTCGACAAAAGGTATGGGGCAAAACTCTTCCTGCGCCTTTTCGAGGAATCGCGATGGTCTCGATCGTTGGAGTGAATCGTGAGGAGATGGAAAATAATCTTGGAATATTTCCTGGTTTCCTTAAAAATGGGGAATAAATAGTAAACATGTTTTTAATGACGAGATTAAAACAGTTAATGATGGGATATTTTTGAATACAAGTAACAATATATGTTAAAAAATGTTACTCGTACATTTCTTCTCAGTTTATTAGTTTTTCACTTATTTCATATTTTTTTTTTTCTAAATAAGGCCTTTTTGCGTTTAATGCGCTCAAGTTTATTCAAACCTTTCTGTACTACTATATATTTAGATTCTGCGTACATCTGACTCTCGATACCACACTGCACTAATGCACACCTAATGCTGCACGCATTATTTCATCAGCTAACGTACGTCCACACGCGAGACTCGCCGCATCGTGCATCGAAAAACAAAGAGCGAAATAAGAGCTAGTTGGCAGACGGGACAAGTCACAGCTGTACAACGAAGGTCGAGGGCAAAGAAAGCGAGAAAAAGAACGGAGATCCGCTCGAATTAGCACCTGCTTAGCATTCACGATCGAAGCAGTATGGCCGCGTATACTTTGATACCTTCTCCAACTCGACTCCTGTCCCACGTATTATTTAGTTACTCGCGCTTATTATTGGACGAGCGCTCGAAACGAGTTCACACCATGCTCAACGGAATTATTGTCTAAGCGCACGCCTGGCTGGCCGATAATTATCATTATTTTGTTAGAAAACCTTAATAACGGCAGCATCACGTTGTTTACCGCTCCGCTGCTCCATGATTGCATAACTGTATCCTTCCACCAGGATATGCGTGGTGCTTTGGCCGTAGCTTCATCAATAATCGGCCAACCTTATAGAACCCGGCACGCAGCCGGTATAATGCTGACCTAAGTACCTCGATACGTGTACCAGCCTGCCTCTGCTAGGAAAAGGGTAGAGAGGAGTCCTACACCATCGTGGAAATTGGAAACGAATCTGCGCATATTCCACGGTGGAGCCCGCACAACGGTTTTCCGCAATCTTGTTAGACGTAGTTATTGCCCGCCGATTTTTGTCCGGAGAAATGGGAAACGTTGCGGGGAGCGTTTAGATAAGGTACACGAGAGGCGTCGAGCTCCGTTCCCGTGGTATATATACATGCACAGAGTGGATCTTCGAGCGAATTAACGCTGGAGGTATCGAGGGAATGACTTATAACTGGCTCTTCGTAAAAGTCACGTGTTACACGCAGACGTACTTTTTCGAGATCTCCTACATCGTGCTGTATTTATAATATATAAGCAAATGTAATCAAACGGAGCTTTCGTTTTTATCATATAATACACGCAGACGTATTTTTTCAACATCTACTTCGTGCTGTATCCATAATATATAACCAAATATAATCAAATGGAGCTTTTGTTATTGTCGCATAATACACGCAGACGTATTTTTTCAACATCTCCTACTTCGTGCTGTATCTATAATATATAATCAAATATAATCAAATGGGGCTTTCGTTATTGTCACATATTACGCGCAGACATATTTTTTCAACATCTACTTCACGCTGTATTCATAATATATAAGCAAATGTAATCAAATAGAGCTCTCGTTTTTGTCACATAATACACGCAGACGTAATTTTTCAACATCTCCTAATTTGTTCTGTATCCATAATATATAACCAAATATAATCAAATGAAGCTCTCGTTTTTGTCACATAATACACACAGACGTAATTTTTCAACATCTCCTAATTTGTTCTGTATCCATAATATATAACCAAATATAATCAAATGAAGCTCTCGTTATTGTCTTCTTGCCAGCTGGAGGATACCAGCTAGATCTATTCTTAACAACTAATCCCAAAATTCTCCCATAACACACACCTCGATACTCCGCTAAACAAACACCAGAGGAAGAAGAAAAATTCCTACAGTTCGCCTCACTATTTCCGTATTTTTATCCCCCATAAAAAAAAAAAAAACAAGATGAATCAGCAAGGATACGAGAAGTCGGTCTGCGAAGATTCAAGGACTTAATAGCCGGCGATACCGAGGGTCGTCCCGGCAACGACACGGCACTTGGGCCGTCGTCACAATATCCTCCTCGAAGGGGAGAGTTAATATACGAGATCCCGCGTACGAGGCGAGTGCATTTCCAGGAGATGCCCGCCGATACGCCGTGAAGTATTTTGAGCACGCGCCGGGAGATAAGGCTCGAGCGGGCCCGGCTTTCTCCCAGGCACCTAGTCCCGATTTAATCTGCGCCATTGTACGCACGGGGAAGGAAAAGGGGTGTCCCTCTAGGAGACAAGTATTCAATTACAATAATAACGTCGATCAACAAAAGAATCGACTTCAAAGGCGTCGGCAGGTGAGCGCGGATGGGAGGAAGGAGGCAGAAACGGTGAGGAACGAGAAAATCAGGCGTGCAGAAGGTGAAGGGGTGGAGGAGGGGGGGGAGGAGGAGTGAATAAGCCAGGGTCGAGAGAGCGGGGGAGAAGTAAAGATCGCGGCGCGAGGAGAGAGGTCCCTCTCTCCGATAAGCCGCGAGAGGGAGATCGCCTCGAGGAGGAGGGCAGAGTGTATCCGTTTTGTTGGTTGCGTCGATGCCTCCGGGATTATATACGACGTCCAACGACAATACGTTTCTGAGATCACTATCGGGCCACTATTGTCGGCCATTAAAAATACCTCCTCAACATTTATTCGGCAAATAAATCTCGGCCCGATGGAATGCGACCCTCCTGTCCTCTCCTGGTTCATCGCCGGATCCTCCTTGTCATCGCTGATACCCGCTCGTTCCTCTTCAGGACCAACTCAGCGGCGTGCTCCGGTGAGGGCACGAAAATCGTCTCGATTAGAAACACGACTCGCGCTCTGTACCTTCGCTCTCCTCGCCGTGCTCCGTACATGAGGCTGCTGAAGGAGGAATTACGAGGATGATCGGCCACGAGCGGGCCGAGTGTATTCTACGAATATAACGTGGAGAGTTTGTAGGAATTATGGGCAGCGGTGATGGAACGGTCGTTGGTCGCTCGATCACTTCGTTCTTATCGATGTCGAAGCTGAAAGTGCTTTCCTGGGTGGAAAAAAGCGGGACACGACATCGTTACGCTTTGCGTAGTATTACGTATTCTAGGATCCCTCCCCTAGACGCCTCGCCCAATTCCACGGCACGCCGTGAAATCGTATTCCCGCAGGCCTAATTTCCTGGCGCCATCCCGCAGAAAACTCGTCGAGCCACTTTATTTTCGGCACTCCCTAGTTCTCCCCCAGATGTATGGCCGATACTCGCGCAGCGTGTCTCTTCTATCGCGTACCTTATTATTTTTTTAAATGAATTTTCGATGCCAATTGCGCTAAGATCATTAGGAGGAAGTACTGTTTAAGATTAAACGTACTGGCCACTTTCTGGATGTATTTATGTATATCATGTATATCCTTAAAGAAAAAGTATATTAATAGTAGAACTAATGGTCACTTTCAGGACATATTTAAAATACCACATATATCTCTAGAAAAAAAGAGAGAGCAAAAGGAAATTTGATTCAGTCATATATGATATATGAATTGCATGAAGTTCATAGAAAATCTTTAAAAATGTATCGTCTTAAAGCGCTATGATTTTTCAAGAAACGACTGACCAGTCATTCTGACTATTTCACTAGTCCTAGTATTGAGAACAGTGGTCAATCAATCGATAGAACGAACACTCCGAAGTAGAATCATCGCACAGGGCGCAATAATATAAAAACCACGAATATATATATATTTACTCTGAAGGATTTACACGTGATATTAGTGACCGCAGGGCAAGCACTGCCCTTTTTACATTACACATTACGCTGCGTCGCTTTAACAGTTCATGCATTCCAGAATCATGGAAAATCCCCTAAAACGCTCTCTTACAAACTCCAGCAATTTCCCCCCCAAAAAAAACTACTAACCGGTCAATTCAACCGCTTCGACAGCTTAAGTCCTAAGACGTCTCCCAAACCACCATAGCTACAGTATATATATATACTACAGTATACATTATATTACATCCAAAGACCAGCGGTGATGAGCAGGACTCGTGCACCCCGCCTGGTAGTCCGAGCCTCTATCCATTACACCAGCTCTCCATCCCATCCCTTCATACCTACGTATCTCCTCGGGCCGATGCCTTATGCAGGGTATCTTAGCGACGCCTGGAACGACGGCGGAGGGCCTTAAGCGCGGAATTTACTCGTTCAATCTCGGAGAGGGAGTCGGATAAGTATCGCGCGCGGATCTACGGATCGGCTCGTCGCGCTTCACGGCATCGGTGCAATAACGGTAACGACGGGCCGATAACGAGAGGGACAGCGATAAAGCGGAGGCGCGGCTATAAATACGCCCCGACGAGAGCCACCTACGTCGTGTCCTGGGGGAGGTGGGGGGGGGGGGAGGGTGGCCCGTCGCTGCAGCTGCAGCCGCTGCAAGTGCACGCACCGAGGTGTGAACGAAGCCGTCGGGCGGCAACGTCGGGATACGCGCTTTAATACGCGTGAAATGCTCCTCCAACCCGCTCCCCCTTCGGTCCGTCCGGGCGTAAACAATAATTAGCTTTAATTAATCCGTCGGTCTGCCGAGGCGACTGATAATTTGATACAATGTTAAACTGACATTAGCCGATAAGCCGGCGGTGGCCCCCCTTGCCCTCCGAGCCCGGGCTTCGTTCGGATATACCGACGAAACGCGTTGCTCAGACCCAGGCTTCTCCTAATTCCGGCTCCTGGAAGTCGTCCAATTAAACGTAGCGATCTCACCCTCCTTCATCGGCTCCACTACTCCTTTCCGCCCCCCCCCCCCTGCTGCTGCTCCTCCGCCACGGCCTACCCTCCGGCGGAGCCAAAACGGATATTTCCAACTTTCAAGGAAGATACGCGCTATAAGCTAATTCGACGGTAAGCTCGCCTAGTTTCCGAGGCCCAAGGAGAATGTCGCGGATTATGAGCGCGTTAGGAGACGCCGTGGCTAACAAGGAGGGTAATTACGACTTTCGTTCCGCGAGGAATGGCTTATGGATTATTGCGGCATTAATGCGCGGGCTTTGCGTGCTTTCTTGCGAGGAGCATGGAGAATCTGGCGCGGCGGTCATGGTTGATTGGCGGAGGGATGGAAAATCGGTGCTTGGCTGGATCGTCGATGGAGAGCTGTCGGATATGCTTGTTGAGGTTTTGCGCTTCGCATTTGTTCCCTTGTATGCTGAGTTGATCTTCTTGCGGATCGAACTTGCCTTTTCATAAATCAAGTAATA
The DNA here is from genome assembly GCA_038496175.1 of Ampulex compressa. NCBI lineage: Eukaryota > Metazoa > Arthropoda > Insecta > Hymenoptera > Ampulicidae > Ampulex > Ampulex compressa. The sequence goes on from JBCFXI010000684.1 coordinate 92,455, forward strand.
GCTTGCCGGACATGGGCTTTTTGTGTGGAAGTAGTAGCGCAAATTAAATTTTGCGCGAGAAACATATTGGCTGATGCTGCGACGAGGACGAATTTGGTTGATGCGATGGAACGATTTGTTGGGACTATTATTTCTGCTGATTGTAATAATTGTTTGATAAATATGTAGAGAAAGGTATTCTGCACAGCAGCTGGGGAATCATTATAAATAAATTTGTATGTGTGTATATGTAGATGATAAATAAGTATTCTGTCTTTTGATGTTATTTTATATTATTCCATGCTCAATTATTACATATATGCAGTACAATTCTTCCATCGAATATTTTCATTCGAGAAGGGAATGCACAGAAATTTAGTTTCGAGTTTACGTACGATAGAGCAAAAAAAAAAGGACGCATCTTCGACGTTTTTATTACTCTTGGCTAAATACACGTGGGTGATCAAAAAAGCAGAATTATATCGCCCGTCCAATTTTCCAAGCATTATAAGTTCCCTAGCTGGCTTTTCTCATTCCATATTCCGAGGTGCCGAAACGGATATTTCCAGCTTTCCAACGAGACCCGCGTTGTATACCAATGTGCGCATAAGCTCACCTTGTTTCTGGTAAAGTAAGAGAGGCTGAAAGGGGAATAGGCGCGGAGAGAGGAAACGGTCGTTCTGTGAAACCCAAAGCAACGTCGTGGATTATGCACAGGGATGGAAAAGGAAGCGTCGCGGATAGCTGCGAGATTAATTGATCCCCTCGCTCAGTCCTCCGATGAGATCTATGGATTATGGCGGCGCTTCTGCAGAACGGAGACGAGAGCTTGAAGGTCGGATAATTATTTTAGTGAAAAAAAAAAAAAAGAAAATTCGCTCAATTCACTTGACAACTATCAAAGCAATTCAGCTTCCGGGCTTCACAACGAACTCTCCTCGCGAAATTGAATTGCATTCGCTGCGTTAATTTCTCCTCACTTTGATGAGATTTTCCGCTGGAGCGTATTTTAATATTATGTTAAAATGTATGGTTATGCATTCTCTCTCTCTGTCTCTCTGTCTGTCTGTCTGTCGATTCTTCTCCTTCTCTTTGCATATTCTGAGTTTTTTCTTTCTCTTAGTATTGTAATATTCGAATTTTTGGAAATAATATCCAGACCATAACTGAATCGAGGAGCTGTACAAATGGTAACGCATCGAGCTGGATTTTGAACAGAGGGTAATATTCGAGTATCGGCGGTTTCACTAGCCGACGGAAGTCCCCCAGAAATATTGGACATGATGCGCTAAATCGATCCGAATATATGCCGTTAACAGCATCGGTTATGCTCCGTGTAACGCAATAGTAAATTCAAATGAATGGCGCGACGGAATGCAAAATATCGTCAATCTACTTAATGCGCTAAACGGCGATGCGCGTACAAGCCGATTATCCAATTATCCCTGTGATACGTCGGTACTACAATCAATATGCAATTAGTATCGAGTAATCGTTAGCCGTCGTAATACAGTATTCCTTTGGAGAATGGAACGAACGTGCAAGACTCGGCTGGCTGTTATACCACAGCATTCACGATGCTCGTATCGTAGTCCGTTTATTATCAATCCTAAGTATTATTCAAATCCTATTAAAACGCCGCTATCGGACTCGGAATTAATCATGTCTTTACCTTTTATTGAATTCTATCCGTGGGTATCTTAAGCTGGAATCAATTATACAAATTAGACTCGATAAAATCGTCAAGGCTGATGAATAAAACATCGCCGGTAATTATTCAGGACATTCTGCATGGGAATTTATAGTGTTGATGATATATTCATATATAATATAATTAAGTAAGACGTGTATATAATATATAATTATTCGCATCGTGAACCTGTGAATTAACTTGATTATATTATATATATGAATATACTACTGCATCGGAATTTATAGTGCAGATAATATATTCATATATAATATAATTAAGTAAGACGCGTATATAATATATAATTATTCACATCGTGAACCTGTGAATTAACTTAATTATATTCAGTACTATAAATTCCTGTGCAGAATCCCCAGAAGAACATGTCCGGAAGGAATTTTAATTCAATTATCAAACTACTTACCCAAGCAGCATATTTAATCAGACTCACAAGTTCATCGTATCACAATTCATTATAACATAGTTCCAGTAAAACTACGCAATTACGATTACCACGCGTCTCGGCCTTTCACCATCATTCCCAAATTCGGCCAGCCTTGCAATCATTTCATATCCCAATTCACGGCTTGCACCAGCGAGAGAAACGGTCGCTCGAGAGGCACATATACAGAAACGGATCATTATAGCCCTTCCGGACTCCTCCTCAATCGTCCTGGGGCGATCACGCGTCATAAATCTCCGGGCGGCGGGGTGTCATCCCAATTCCTGGACTTTCCTCCTCGGCATCGTATCTTTCGACAACTCGGCGTCTCTTGGCGCACCGGAAGCGAGGTCATGTCTGGGCCCGTGTGATTATCCAAGGGTAAAACTGATCACGTACGGGCCGACGGCTCGCACAATGGCCAACTTTATCCAACTTAAGGGCTATTAGGGCGAACCCCTTTCACCCTGTCTGCGTCCCTTCAGCTTTCGGAGGCGTCCCCGTCGGACCAGGGAGATAACCGTGCCGGGGCCTCCGCTCGTCTTCCAATAAAGTTACGCGATTCGGTACTACGTGAGCTAGCGCCGGTTATATCCGTCGTCGCAGATTATATTATGATGCGATTACTATACCGCGCACGATGTGCCCGCGCCTGCCGTTATATACGTACGGCTGGGGGCGCACCAGAAATTACAATTGCCCCATTGCAGTGTCTACGCGACGTGGTTATTTACATTCCCGTAATTGCCATGCTAAACGCTTCCGAATATAATTATCGGCGTTAATTGCCGCCGTTACATGACCGCCGAATTAGGCCGAGCGGCGAAACCACGTTAGGATCGTGTAATGCCATCTATATTGAAAGAGAATTATACCGCGCTACTCGACTCGCTGTCATGCCGTATCTCTATTTGTCTATAATTCCGCAATCCCGCGTAGACGTAGTCTCTGGAGTAATTCGCATCGGCCGCGCCTCCGCTTTCGGATCAATGAAGGATGCCAAAGCATCGATCGTTCGATAACTCTTATGTGGACGATCGAAATTATCATTGTTGTTTGGCAGGTTTGCAGCTTTAGCCTATTATATGCTAAAGGCAAGCGCAAATTTAAATGATGCAGCGATTCATTCGTTTCCTATAGTAAGCTAATTATAGATAGAATATTTCTATCGAGTTCGAAAATTTTATAGCGGTCTGTACATTTAGTTACGACGATCAAAATTAAAAGTTCTAGCCTTTATCTAGAAATAAATAAAAAACAAGCGTCCCAAGGAAGGAACAATGCTAAATAATTGGTTCATACTCCACATTATACACGCATACTTTAATTTAGAAAAAAAAACAAATCGATATAAAACTATCCCAAAAATGGGAAATCAAAAAGCGGAAAATTGAGAAGTAAACCAATAAATTCTACGATCATCCGCGCGAGTAACTCCTCCTTCTCTTATCATTTATCCTCGAAAATCGGTACAAATTCTTCCTGGCCCTTCGACCTAACCTCAGCGCTCCATCTCCGTGGCCACGCGAGTTCTTTGTACCCTGCAGCCCTGACAAATAATAACAAGGCCGCGATACTAAAGAAATACGCGAGGGATATAGCGGCTCCCTTCGAGCAGAGCCGGCGAGTTAGATCTGGGAACGCGCGTTAATGATTTCGGCGGATTTGTACACAGCGGTCAGGCGCGTTCTAAGGCCGCGCTCGAAAGGGGGATCGTTAAACCCACCGACGACGATGACCTCGTTGCCAGTCATCGTCGATAATGACCGTTTCTCCTTCCGTGCTGCCGGGCCCCCTGCGATCTCCTCTTGCTTTTTCTTTCGTTCGCCACGGTCCTCGGCCTAATAACCACCGTCATTAGCGCTCGTAGGGGCATCCAGCGGGAGGCGAGATTTTTCGGTGAACCGCCAGGGCGAAAAGGATTTCACAATGCGGCTCGTAATTTTCGCCTGCCGAGGTGGTTCCATATGGCCGCGGGATTAACGACGAGTTTTAACGTCCAGCTCGTTCGAACGTATTCCTCGTAAAGGCAGGGCGCCGTTTTCGAAATAAAGGGCCGCTCGTAGCCCGACTTCGCCGCTGCACATCGGCGTTTTACATCCCTAGGTTACGGCTGCATTCTCCTCGTCGCGTTTGCTCGATTTTCGCCATCGTCCGCTAAGGTCATTTGGTCGATTATCCAGTGTTTTGCCTCTTTGAGCGTTCGAGTCGAGGGATATCGTTTGGGATTGTTGCCAGTGTCCTCTGAAGCAGCTGGTTGGAGAGGAGGATCGTTTTTATACGTTAGGGACTTCTAGTTTCCCTGCTCGTAGGTATTTGAGATAGCTCGTGAATATGGAATTTTAAAGAACGATTAATCATTTCTCCATCTGGGTATAATGGAGGTAAAATATCAGTCGTTGGAAGGACATTGCGCGTGAGAAAGTCGATAATTCTTGTCCACTTAGCGAGTGGCTCAATAATTAACGTTTATTCAAATTTTTAGGAATGAATGAAATAGAAAATCTGGGATATAAGGCAACGAATTAAGCTACATCAAAAAAAGTTTCTTTTTCTTTTGTGCATTATGTTAAATTAGAATAGTGATTGTCGCCAAGAAAATTACACAGTGCTGATGTAGGTATTGCACTGATAATAACACGCATTCGTGTTTGCTGACGCTCAAGCGATTGACAATGATTCCAAATTACACAAATTACAGTGTACATATACACGTAAGAAATTATCCAGAGATGACGAGCGAGATCTCACTCTCGCGCGAATGTTTGGCAATGTATTCACTACCCTATCATACATCCATTATCGAGTATCACTCGACATCGATCGCCCGCTCCGGTAAGCGCACCGGGGGAGGGGGTGGGGGAGGGAGAGGACGTATTGAATTTATCATGAAAATTTTTTAATCCACGGAGGATTACAGTGCGCGATTCCTCGGCGATTGGAAAGGATAAATATAATAGTCTCCTCGAATATATTTGTACGTAAGTACCGCGGGGCGGAAGAATGGGGACGATAAAAAGCAAATTACATGAGAAGAATCCGGGATTATACCGTCCACTCCTATAATCGGAGGCGATTATCGACTGTTCGACACGACGATCTTTCTATCTGTCGGAAGGAGAAGAAGAAGGGGGGGGGGGGGAAAGGAGAGAAAAATCGACATTTTCCCCGAATGGCTTTTCCAATCGAGTTTTATCGTATCGCCACCGAAGTCTGCCAATTTCACCCGCGAGTGTTCTTAACTCCGGCGCTCAAACGTCCATGCAATTACGCCGCTGTCGGGCCGCCTATGAAAGGAGCGATGAAAAGGTCGTAAGGCCGCCGCGTTGTTCGACGGACGAGGGCAGTGATCGCGGTAATTACTTCTGTAATCGCGGTAGGAACGTGTCACTCGGGAATCGGGCCGATCCACGTAGCCGACCTATGAAAATCGTCGTCCGCCAATTTACCGGGGACTGGCTTGCGAAACGAGGTACGACGACCTTTTCCGCCGCGCCCGTTTCCGCGGAAACGTACGAGTCGCGTACCGCGATTACATCGCGGCCTAATTCGCCCGTGAAAAACCTCGTTCCTGGCGTGTAATCGGTAATTGTGAAACACGCCCTGCCGGTGCATTAATTCACGGACGAACATCGGGGACGGACTGCGCGCATCTGGGCTTGCCCCAACTGCGTTCGTTCGCCATTGCTCTTCGACTACTTTTCACTTTTGGGTTCTTTTTTTTTTGGCATCGATCGCTAACGTCGTTTTATCTCAAATGTGGTATTCAAGGCGTGGACCTGGTGTACGTAATATATGGAAATATCAAAGATGAAATTGGGATATTTATATGCAAGTATTTTTAATTCATTATTTAGTATTGTCTCTGTTTTAGAATGCTTGTTGTTTATTTATTTTTGTATAAGCGGTGAATTTTTGGTTTTGATGTTGTAAGTAAATGTACTGATTGCTATAAAAGTTATGAGTTCGATAAGTATATTTTTTCTGTAATTAGTTTATTGGAGGGAATTAGTTAATTAGGTGTGCACTTGGCTTTGGTATATAGTGGATTAATCTTACATAGTATATTGCCGATTTACAGATAAAATACAAAATCGGTTTATACGTTGAAGCACCGATTACTTTTATTATAATAGCGTATGAAACTATGTGAGAAACTTGAATTAGCGATACAGGAACGCGAATATTGGAAATTCGCGTAGCGTGTGAAACATGGACGCCGTTCACGGTTGATCAAAGTCCGAGCTTTTATTCGCCGTGTCATTGTCGTTTCTTGTACGTCGCTCGAAATTCAATTTTCGACGTCGGCCGCTAAGATTTTGTAGCCTAAGGCCTCTGTTTGAAGTGAATTCCTAGTCATTGAACCTTCGGCGTACGTGTATCACATAGGAAATTCCAGAGCTGGCGGGTAGCATTTGAATTCAGGCCTTTATCTTAGAAGGCGCTTACAATATACCGCCTCTGTCTGCTAACCTTTTGCGATCTTAACAATTTTTTCCGCCTCGACATCAGCCAATTCACGCTGCAATTTATATTCGAGTTGCATCTCAAACTACGAGATGAGAGATCGAAGAACCTTCTGTAGGACGATTTTCTAATAGTAAGAAATATTTGAAACAAACGAGAACTCTTTTTTTCTCTTTTAACTTATTTTTTAACCGTTTCATAAGGTCTTTTTATCTAGAACCTATTGTGCCATCGCTGTCAGAATTGATCATTCTAAAGTATCAGTAATAATCAAAGGATAAGACATAAGAGTAAGAATGAGAATAAGAGTAAAAATAAATACAAGAATGAAAGTAAGAATGAAAATAAGAACAAGAATAAGTATAAAAATAAGAATAAAAATAAATACAAGAATGAAAGTAAGAATGAAAATAAGAACAAGAATAAGTATAAAAATAAGAATAACAATAATAATAAGCACTTATCCAAGAAATAAGACGTCGAGCTGCAGATACTCGATTGAAGACCGCAGAGCATTAGCGATATCGCGCGTAGCGAATTACGGTTCCACTCGTTTGTACCTCGCGGATCACGTCTCTACCTTGGCACAAGGTTTATAATGCGAAAGGCCGGCAAACACGGCAGCTCCGATAAACGGTACTCGGTCGCTTCCATCGGCTGCACGTTGCTACGATTGTGTGCGTGCTCACGCGTGAATGGCGCATTGCTATTTGCCGGCGATTGATCGAGGGAGAGCGTTATCCCATTTACGTCTTAACCAGACCAATGTTCGCGTACGGCCAGAGCGCTTGGGCATAGCGGTCCGCTAAGATTATCGGACTGGATAGTCGTGTACCATCGTCAAAATGTTACGATAGGGCTGCTGAGCTGAATTACCGATGGAACTGATCGGTGAAATACTAGTATATATATATATTTATCTATATAGCCTAACTTCCTTGCTACTCTCTTGCTGGTTTGTTAGACAAGTAAGTTTTTTGTTCGAATCCCGCTTCCATTACCTCTGGTTTTTCCATGTGATATGTAGACTGTACCTCTGGCGATTAGGAACATACTTTAAACAGTAGGACGTAGGCCAAATAACCTTAGTAGTCGATGCTGAAAAAGAATTAATAAAAAAAAGTACGATTTTTGTTGATACGTGATATGAAATGAGAATATGAATGAAAGATATGAAAATTACTTTTAAAAAAAAGTATAATTTTGTTGATTGGACTAAAAAATTTCGAATTGAACTTAAATTAAATTGATAGATTAAAGTGTGTGGAGGGTTCAGTAATTATTTGAAAAAATCGTGGAAGGGAAAAGATGAAGAGATGACGGACTAAGGAAAGGATGAAGTGGTCAACACAAATCCACGCATTAAATAGCGAAGACAAAGTTCGCAGATCGGTACAAATTATTCTTGAAGCGTGTACATTTGGGTCTCCCGTTTTTTGTCTGTGACAGCAATTCGCTCCGATGCATCTTGAAGTTCTTGCACGTTAGAAGTTAATTGTTCACGCTTTTGATCTCGATAGACGTAAACGCGAAAAAGTACGAAGTTTGTTGTAGATTTCTTCATCTGTGGTTCATCGTGGACGGTGATCTTCACGGTAGGATGGATAAACTTTATCCATCGAGGCCTAACAGTAACGTGACTTAGCGTTTCGAGGATCGAAAGCCGTGACCGTGAAAGGATAGTTTTCTTAGATCGGACTCTTGAAACGTCACGAATTATCGATGAGATTAAAATCTGCATTGTTTGACAAATTACCAAAAATTTGCGCCTTAAATATGATAACCTTTAGCTTTGATTCACCAAGAAACGTTTACTGAAAAATCCACGGCTACGTCAAAGTGAAATATCAAACCTTAAGAGCAAGGTACTGTTTCTGCTATAAGCAAGAATCAACTTTAACTTATTAACCGGAAAATAAGATTTTCTGAAACTCGTTCCACACATAAGTAACATAATCACACCTCAAGTGATAATAAGAAAATTCTTTTTAACCCATCGATTTCTTTTATTTTCACAACAAATCTTACGATATGTAATTCTAAGGCGAACAATGTCGTCATTCGCATTTTGGTACTCTTCCATGACAAAACACGTCGTCACACCCAATTAACAGCTTAAACATCTCAGCATTTCTCGCGCAATCCGCGAATTTTAAACCGGCATCCCTTTAATCCCAGGCGATAATCTCCACATTGTACACTTACAATGTTCTTTGCTGAACGTTGCAAGAGCCAACAAACGATCAAAGTCTTCGCCCGACATGCATATACATCCTGAACTTGCCGATGCAAAGCCAAGCTTAAACAATAAGTCCAATTAACGCAGCTGCTGCGTTAAATTCCAGGAACTGCAAATAGACGAAAGCCTTCCCCGTTCTTCTTCGTCTTCGCCCATCACTTCCTCCTCCCCCTCCTCCCTCCGCCCGGAATAACCCATGATTCAGCCTCAGCCACGGCAAACGGGGCACGTACCGCAGATTAGATAATTCTCGTTACACTAATATCATGCGTGACACCACTCCGGGTCGTGCCTCAATGAAAAGTGCTCCTAACCGTGCGTGAGTGTGCGCGCGCATACGCGTCGCATTAAGCGTCCGCTTACCGCGACGTGTAATTCGCCGTTGCACACTCATTCGGATTAATGGCGCCGGGATGACGTAAGAGCTCAGCGGGAGCGAGTAATCCCGAAGACGCCCGATTCGGTCCTCGAATTGCCAGGCTATCTGCGCCCGCGGAGATCCTCCAGGATTTCGCGACTTATTTATAGTCTATAAAAAGTAATTGGGAGAAATACCGCTTTCCCGAGTATCCAAAAGGGGTGGCTGACTCCGGGGGATCTTAAATCTCGCGCCTGATTCCTTACGGCCTCCTTCGAATATCGCCGATCGGCTCGAGCTTTACGACGGACGATGAAGCGACTAAAGACACGGCTACCGCTCTTCGCGAGAATATTGCTTAGGGTAAAAGCGCCAGTGGGCGACTGGTGTTTGACACTTTTTCGAGAAAAGTGGATAAATAGGGGAAGTACGAGGTGGAACATATGAAACGTGATTAGTCTGTATAGCGTCGTTCTTTAGGCGCTTCATTGTGAACTACTGCGCATAGTGCGCTATTGATAAGTGTTATAGCGAATGGTTAAGCAAATCTGTGCGTGACTTTTACGATTTTTGTGTATTTTCTTATATGGTTGGTTTAAATGTAGGCGGTGTAAGTTTGTATTATTTAATCATTGTTGGTAAAAGAGGTATTTGGTTATGTTGTTTGAAACTTAAAAAGGGGTTTATTTGTTAAAATTGGTAATAAAGAATGTTAAACTGTCTAAATTCACTACGTGTCAAATATTAAAATTTGTTATTGTCTATTATTCAGTAATTGATATCGAGTGACAACTATTAATTTATCAAGTGTCAACTGCTGACTTTGTTGTAAATTAAATTTTTTTTTTGTAAATTTACATACGAATAATCTTTTTTAAACATTCAATAAATTTCTGTATTCATAAATTATCATAAGTAATTTATTAATTGGTTTTTTCCCTATCTCAATTACGGAAGCAAAAGGACGTCGACTACCAAATCTTTTGTTTTCATTACGTGTCAACTATTGATACAAATTGTACTTTCAGAAAAAGAAAAATGTTCCCACCGCCGTCAGGAATAAATACTTGTAATATAATAACCAATCATAATTTTTCCATAAAGCAAACTTAGCTCGAGCTATACGAAAGAATAAGCAAAAAATGTCTCAAGGTGTCGACCACTTGTACCTTTATCTTACTCGTTTATTATTCACCCTCAATTATCGATACCCGTTACATTACGATTTACCGTTCATAGGTTTTCTTTCAATGAGCAAGCACGATAAACGACTCGGCGCGGAGCTCGTGTCCGTTCAATGTCTTATATTCAGCAGTCGGTTCAGGCCTCCGTTCATTACACGGCCGTAACTCCCATGGCCGCCTGTCAAAGCGCTCGGCGTCGATATCCTTACGTCACGATATATCCCCACGGCTCGAATCGATTTATCCCGCGCAGACGATTAAAACGGACCTCCTCGCGGGCTAGCGCGACTATTCTTCCTTTAACTCGAGAAAAGTTGCCAGCGCGCTCGGCGGATCCCCCTCAGATTTTTCCTATTCCCGCGGAAAAGCCGGCGCGAAATTATTTTTCACGGTAGACGGACCGCAACGACAAAACTTCCCCCCGAAGTTCCTCGGGGTTCCACGGCAAAAGTTTCGATCGATTTCAAGTCCACCGCCGCGGTCTCCGCCCGGGCAATAAATTGTCGATATCACAATGAGCACGTATTGAGCCGTCGGCCGTGCAATGTAATGGCGCAATGAATCATACAAAAACTTATCGTGCGCGCCTAGGAGATGAGGGAATGCATGTTTTCATTAGTCACCGTTATTTGCTGCGCCCTTGCAGATGCGCCGCGATGCACCGGGGAATGCATTTCCATGCCGCCTCGGGGACACGGGCCTCGCCCCGCACTCCATTTCTCCTTTATCTGGCCATCGGTCATCTATCAGCCGTAGATCTCACCGCGTTGCATCAAGACCGCGGCTCTGGGCCGAAAAAGAGTGCGCGCCTTCGTCCTTCAGCCGCGGAACCGATTTGAGATCGAGCCGATCGATTATCCATCTGTTTGCTGTGCGAGCTTACCGCTGCGTACGGTATTTTCCTTCGTGTACTTAACGCTGATTGTACTGAAGCGGTCGAATTGACCGGGTCAGTCGTTTTATAGAAAAATTGCTCTACTTCGTGAGAGGGCTTTTATTGAGATTTTCCACGATGCTACAGGGAAGTGTGAATTATTCGATTCATCTATCGATATCTCTTCTTAATGGTCTTTTGGTTTAAGGATATGCGTGATGTGTATAGATATTAGAAGTACATGAATGTCCAGAAAGTGGCTGGTAGGTTTAGGGTTAAGGTAGTCGTACTCAATCTGTACTTTGTCATGATTTTATTTGTGTTTGATGGTAAATGGCATTGAGTTTTGAATAATATATACATCTAGGTTTGTTTTATCTTTATTTTTATACTATTATATTGTGTGATATAGTGCGCTAGGTTGTGGTTTGGATAATATTATTTTGGTTTGGGTTGGGTAATATTATTATTAAATAAATTAATTATTTAAAAAGATTAATAACATCTAATAAATCTTTTCTACAGATCAGTGGCGAATAATATAATATTTACAATAATAATATTTACATATAACATATTATTATATTTATACATATTTTGATTACGTGCCCGATGCAAGATCGCTAATAAAATTGATATCTTCATGGTACGACTAGCGGGCACGTTCTTTGGAACACAGACCTGACCTGTGGAATATCATGAAAAGAGTACCACGTACGAAGAATACGATGGATCTTATCCGAAGTATGTCTTCACGACCACCTCGACGAAGCTAAGAAGTCTACGAAGGTTAATGAATACGTATCATGAATAGCGCGTCGATCGTTCTGTAATGTTTTATATACACTTTAGCTCGTACTTACATCGATATACCGACGTTTCATGCCTAGTTTTATCGATTACATTTTTGACCCGCTGAAACGAAGGGTACCGACGTCTCCTCTGCAAAGGAAAGCTGATCGACGTCGTAATGACTTTATTGCATACGCGCTTTATCTTCAGCGATAGGTAATCACGAGTGATTCGAGCTTTTCGTTCTAGCAATCCGTACTTCCTGTGCCTCCTTCGGGATTTTTAGCTTTCAATGCTCGCCTCGAAACACGTTTGTTCATACGCGCTACACTCGACGGATGATCGGTTGTTTTTAATCAGCTCATCCATTTATCGCTCCAATCGATATCCGTGCCACCACTTTGCGCGCCCCTCCTCACGGACGTATACCTCACCGACTTTGGCGCGGCATAATTAAAATATATACTCCATATCGGGCGGCCAATCGTTAGAACGGGCAATTTGTTGCAAAGTATCGGTAGATACTATTTATACAGGGATCGAAGGTGATTACACATATCGTGCGCATGCAATCCCCCGGTAAAGGGAATGCGCGTTTTCATTAGTCACCGTTATTTGCGACGTGCGCCTTTGCGCGGCGCGATGCAGCTCCGTGCAGCGTGTAAATGCATGTTGCCCCCGAGGCCTTCGTCGAGTATGTACCTCGCCTCATCTCTGCCTATCCGTCTGCTAATAATACCGATTTATCTTATAGTAAACTGTAATAATATCACAAATCATTGGGACTCTCGATATTTGCACGATGCAACGATGTCGGATTGACTTTGCTTCGCGGTGACGTCATCTTCTATCCGAGCTTTTACCCTCTTTTCATCCTCTCCAACACTAAAGCTGACATTAAAAGATTCCATAAAAGACATTCTTTCCATGAATAACACCATATCTACATACATATCCGGAGATATCGTATTACGTAATCAATTCCATATTCTTACGATGGATGCTATATCCTAGTTATTATGGATACATATAAGTTATCATAGTTATTATAGACACGTACGAAGTTCCAAACGCGTTGTGACCGCGTGATAAGGCTATGGCTTGTCCACCACTATCAAAGTTCTCGTTCCTCCTTCCTCCTGACCCTTTTTTCGAGTGCGATTGTAGTTTTCGCGATGCTTCGTACCCCGTATCTCGGCTCTGGAACGTTACACGGGGAGTTGCAAGTCTCAATTGGCTCGCACCGCGTTCGTTTGTATATATGTTTTCATTAGTCACCGTTATTTGCGACGCCTTCGCGCACTTCGATGCAGCGAGCGCCAATACCGCACGTAGGCTGCCTTCGAGGCATTCTTTCAAGTATGCATGCTCCATCTTGGGTGCCTCGCGTGTGTGTTTTGATATCTCGCGGGTGCACGAGAGGCTCGTCGTTCCTCTTACAGCGTGTGTGCATAAACAAGTGGAATGATCGAGGGAGGACGTAAAGGGCGAAGAATAACAAGGACATCGTAAGCGGGTTCGCGGCTGAGAAGCGGTGTTGAACTCTGGGCTGGGTAATTTGAAAAATATCGCGAGGGACGCAGATACGCCCTGGTTTTGCTCTGCTACTGGCAGACTACGCTGAATATTTTCTACGCAAGAACGTTCGATTAGACCATTTATCGCATTATGTATTTGACTTCTTTAAGAGTTCAATTAGCATAACACAGATTTTATTACACTTTTGTTTTATCCACTAAAATATCGAGATTATGCTATGTTTTTTATTGAAAACATTCGTGTGGAATAGCTATAATAGTGTACAAACTATTGGATCTTTCTTTATTTTTTTATTCTCGGCATATTTAGAACACCACATACATCTTTAAAAAAAAAAAAGGAGGAGAGTAAAAGGAAATTTCAGTAAATCAAAATGATGATCTAAATACTCCATGAAAATCATGGAAAATCTCAAAAAATACATCCTTATAAAGCACTGCGATTTTTTAAAGAAACGACTTAACAACAGTCATTTAGACTGGTTTGGTAGTTCTAGTGTTAATATTAACCGACTAATAATAACTTATCCAGTTCGAAATTCCACCAAAAATTATTGTCTTTTCTTTTCTGCCAACCAATAAGCGATAATCAATCGCTTTTATTCTGCGCTCCAACAAAGACGTATCCGAACTAAATAATATATAGAAGAAGGGCAGAATCACCGATGAGCATTCTTATAACTCTATTCGGCCTCGCATCGAAAATAAATGACCGCCTGGGAACGTATTAATCGCAAGGGGTAATCGTAGGATTCCGTCGAAGGGGAATACGAGTTAAGTGTTTCCACGAAGAAAACGGTTACGAGCGGCGAGCAGGTCCGCCTTTAAGCCGAGGTACAAATCGCCGCGCTTACACGGAACAATGTATTACCTCATCGAGATCTAACCGCGATTCTAACTACCGGGGATCGTTCACGCCGACCTTGGGGCCGCATAGAAATCCCGTTAGCGATCCTACTTCATTAAGCGAGTAGGAAGTGTATCTCTCAAGAGGCGTGTATTACAATTTATAACGATGAGCAACGGCACGAGTGATCGGTACCGATTAATTGCCAGATCGATGTGATCCCGATAAAGCAATCGGTACGTACCGTGGCACGCCCGAGGGGGGAGGGGATAGATTCGTAATTTTCGTGAAAACCGTTAGCCACGCACCGCTCGTTTCCACGGTTTGTTGCCGTGTTCGTGCACACGCCCCTAATGGACGTGCCCGCGGAAGATCGTTGAACAATCAGGAATTACGGCTGTTACATAAGCGTTTGTCCACTGAACGTGCGTTGGCTGAGAACGATGGTTCTTAACTGGTGTCGGGTGAAGAGAAGATGGCCGGTCAAAATTTCAATAAAAAATTCAAGCGGTTTAAAAATTGCGAGGCTCCCCTTTTTTTCATTTCGTTTACTAATGGGTTATTTGGTATTGACTGGTATGATTGTTATGTATGTGGTTCTTATTTATTGTGCTATATGAAAGGTGTATGTACTGTTTTATGTTGTGATTGTGTTCTGAGAAATTTTGAATAATTGTAAGTCTTGAGTGATTCTGAAAAGATTGAGAGGCGCTAATTAAGAGAAACGATGTGCTTATTAAGCTAAATATGCAAGTAAACGTGTTTTAGCATAGTAAGACGAAGAGAATATCCAATTATATTCGATCCAAGTGATAATAAAAATCTTCATTAAAACGCGCTTAAGCATATGTGCTTAATATTCAGAAACGCATTCGACATTATCTATTTTGTGTTGTGCAGTGCGCCATGAAGTTTTACTTTATTATAAAGCAAGGATTGGTTTGTATTGATGCGATATGCTTTTGTGCGATATTAAATTAATTTTACTCAATGCTGTCTTTCTTCTGTCGATCGTCTGTACGAAATGTGCACGGGCACCTGTGCAAGTAAATGGAACTCTCAAACGCACAGTGTGCAATGCCATTAAAACGAATCCCTCGCGCCAGGCCCTTATCTCCGACAATCTGCAGGGGTCAAGATTATTAATAACATGATCAGAAAATTCCCGAGGTTCGTCTGGGAGTTATTGGCCGGGAGTCCGTGCCTTCGAATTTATGAGTTTGTTAGAGAGCACCTATCTACGCGCCTCCTTTATAAGCCGTGCCTGGAGATAACGTATCACAGTAGAGAAGGTTTAATTAGGTAGTGCATGATCCGTATAATTTCGATACTCTTCCGGGGGTGCCGAGGGTTCCGTTATCGCATATCGTCGAGGATAACGAGGAAAACCAGGTTTGAGAATAAATGTGGGATGATTCCTGTGCCTCCAGTTCACGCAATGCGCCTTATATTTTGGATCCATGATGATACGAAGGGTATGCTCGAGTGTACATGAATATAAGCAGCATTATATTGCTTCTCAATCGAGCAGGCACATACAATACAGGATTTTTGTTTCTGTATGTTGCCTGCTCGATCGAGGACTAATACCATCCTACTCATAATTTGAGTATATATATTTTAAAAAATCGTGGGTTTCATTTTCCACAAACCGAATACAGTACTGTATATGTATCAACGTATCGCGTGGGGGATAAAACTTTAGAATTTATTCTTACATTTACTATTAATAATATACTATAATAGAATAGATGTGGCGAGCTGTACAGGTGTGAAAGTGATGTAAGGTACTGTACCTTAAGCGAGCGGTCCTCGGCCCGTTGCTAGGGAATTGTTATTGGCAAAGAGGATCGTTGTCAAGGGAGCCGCGAGACGTCGGACAGTTCGTGCGGAACGATCGGGAAACAAACGTATTTATTATTTGTCACGCTTTATATTTTCTTAAGTAGCCCCGGCTTATGTTTTCACGTGTTCTTTACTAAACGAACAACGGCCTCTTCAGTTGTGGGTATTACAATACTAGTGACCAAAATAAACCAGTTCGCTGGATTCAATAGCGATTCCACGAAGACCTCAGGGATTCGGTAGAAAAAAAAGTGCTGGGCAGGTACTTTGTCGGAGTAATACAGATCGAATGCAGTAATAAATTTCATGTCGTTCGAGGGAAATTAGCGTAACGCCGTTCACTAGAATTAAATGGAATTTGCCTGGGGCTCGCGAGCCTTTGTTTGCGCAACACCTGTGAAATAACTAATGAAATCGATTGATCGGGCATTGTGTCACTTGAAAATCGACGAGGGCTCTCACGGGACATTTATTTTGCACGAGAAAGATAGGCTTTGCGCCCAGAGGGGTCAGACGTGCTCTCACGTGAACACGTTTACGTACACCCACGTAGATTATCGTTTGACCGACTGAAGTATCAGGACGTCGGTTTAATGAATAACGACGTGCCTAATGACATACGACGTCATATCTCAACTAGTGGCATGGTACACGCTGCGAGAGGAATCGATTCCGATGGGAAAGCCGCGTCGACGTTTGACGGGAACGATTGGGCGAACCGCTCGCCTCGAATTCAAGCATCGAAGAGCTTTTGTGTATGTATAGACATTTTTTTTTTCTCTACCAGGCCAACAAGCCGCACGTCAAAGAGAAGTACGATGAATTAATATGTCTCGTATGGGATACAAACCGGTTGAAAAGTATTATACCTTTTTTTTTCCCCCTATTTGCCCCTCATTACGAAATTTTGCCGAAAGTTCTTTTCGATGCAAAATACCATTCGTCTGTCGTAACTAGCGCGGCTGTCGTATCTCGTGAACAGACGTATGGGGATATCGACACGGGCCACTGATCTTTCTCGACATGCGAATGAAATAGAAGCACTCGTCGATTTCCAAGGGAATTCGTGGTTTCGTTTTTCTTCGAATGCGATTGATACTTGGTTACAATATCGATACTGTTCGCTGTTGAATCTGTAACCTGTATTTATCATTAAGCATTGTGAACAAGCTGTTATTAATTAGCATATCAGTTAGCATATTAGTTAACGAGTGTCTAAATACCTATTTATACGTAGGACGTTTTATATTTAACATGTTCATCTCCAATCACGATTCATCTCGTAATTTCGATTTTTTTCGAAACATTACGAATGTTACCCCAAAACTATATCTGCGACTATTAGCTGTACGACTTTGCTTCCGCCGTTTTTCCAGAGATGACTTTAACGACGGATAACCAGTTTTTTCAACGCAGGATTCACCCTGCATGCGATGAACGATACATTAAATCATAAATGTATAACCAGTCTTTTACGATAAAATCTCGAAAAAAAAGGACCTGCAAAAGCAAAGTTGTACACCTAATAATATTGGATCCTAAGAAGTTTTGCTGTTCTTCTTTTAACAAGCTTGCATTAAGTGTTAAGAGGCACTCTTTATATTCATCGACCTCGAATTCTTCCACGGTATCGCGCACCTAAAGGACCGTAAGATCGAATCAAAAGCCGACCCGTTTTACTAAAGTGTATAATTACATCTCCTAAATTTGCTCGGCGCTGATAAGCCTTGGGATCTTCTTACTTATCCAGCCGTGGCTGGGCATAATTGTTCTGCCTGCGTGTTTCCTAATCTGTCCTGGCCTCCTTTCCGGCTTAAAATACGGCCTTATCGTGTCCCATCACCGCGCCGTTCTGTATCCGCTCGGCCATCGGCTGGCGCGGCCTTTCGACGTGTCCTAAGTACCATATCCTTCCCTGTCCAGCGCAGCAACACCTATACACCCGCTCGCATTACTTATCGAGCCGTGGCCCGTGTCCGTCCAGAATAGGAACACGACAGATAGGAAGCTCAAATGTCCGATGTACCTGACAGGTGCTCACGTATTCACGGACAGACAGCCCTTCACTTTCGGCGCATCAATCCGTCCGCGTACCTACCTCCGAAGGCATGGCGCCGCGAATGGGCCCAGATCGAACCGTACCAATGCGCATTTTGATCCGCATAATCACCGGCTTGTAGGACGAGCAATGTTTGTCCTGCACTCCTAAGATCGTTTGACCCACCCCCGTTTGACTTGGTCGTTTCAGATCGATTTCGAGTCGACCTGTCTATGGTGAATTGATCGGGCGCTGAATCGACGGGCTGTCTGGGATTTGAGATTTTGGGGTTTGTGTAGAATTCCATTTCTCCGCTATTGAGTGAAATGATTTTACTCTATTGGAGCGATTGACCGTGGTTTATTGTTAAGTGCTGAGTTGTTAAGATGTTGACTGTAACGTCTGTCAGACTGACTCTGAACTTTGTGTTCAGGCTGCTTCAATCACGAGACAGTGCTAAATACGATGCCAAATTAAAAAAGTTATATGGTTTTAATAAATTTCGAGAAATACCAGGATTCTGTCGTTACTGTATTTAAATGTTTTTTACCACCAAATTTTAATGGATTGGATCGAAACACTGTGGACAAGGAAATAGTTGTTCCTTCTTGAATGAATGTTTATAAGCATTTGGTCTAAATGTAATTATCTTCTACTACAATAAAAAAAAATGGTCCTAATATGTTCACAAAAGTGCCATACCACAATACCAACGCACTTCTAAGCAGCGCGCGTGGCACCTGACGGAGATTTCCTTATAAATGCGCATGGTAGTCTACGTGTTATATAATTCGTATCACATCTGTTTTTCCAAGACAAACCTGCGGAAGTGCCAATTAGTGAAGTTCGAATATACCTTACTATAACGACGCGAAACGATCGGTCAACATAGTACAGAGCGTTGTGATCTGTTTTTTAATTCAGTTTCTCGTAAAAAAAATGTAAAAATACAAAAATATATAATCTTCTAAAAATTCTCTGAATTCTTTTCTTAATTCAATTTTAATATCAATTGTTAAGTTCACTTGGTCTACCACCTACTGTTTAAGATAAGTTTCAAACCACCAGAGCTACACTTTACATATGACATATAGCAGAGCTATGTATACGTATCACGGAAAAGTCACATAGAAAAATCATCGGTAATGAACAAGATCGAAACCCAGGTCCCCCACGTGGAAGTCCCAGCTTCTATCCGCTACACCAGCGTAGCTCCTTCCTGTAATTTTACCTGACATCGGGCGTCACGATAATTTAGCCCGGCATTCATTATTATAAGGTCACCATTGGCCCGGCGGGATTCGGCACACGCGTCACGCGGAAAGATCCGGAGATAATCGATGGGATTTAATCCTCGCTTAGTGGGAGTCCGAATCTCCGTTGGCTATGCCGGGATAGCCGGCTCGGTAGACAATGACCCCCTCAGTCGTTTCTGCAACGTAACGCGGACTTTGTTTCTCGGCCACGGTGATATAACCCTGGACCACACGCGGGCCGGATGCTGGGATCGGTTCGCATGATCGTCATCTCGCGATCGTGATTCCGAGGGCGCACAGTGATGTGTCATTACACGCGGCTTCTTCTGCCGGCGCTCAGCGCTGAAAGAACACCTTGTGCTTCCCTTCCGCGAAGTCCTGCCTGCGTTTAGGCGGATACGCCGCCTTTGTGCGCCCTGTTTTTCATCCCTCCTTCCCTCCTTCCCCTGTTCGGTTGGCAGTTATCGGATTAGGGTGCGTGCCGCGTTTTCTCCTCGTTGGGCCTGCGAATTTTAGATTTGGACGGTTCATCGAACGGGCGACGATGATATTCGGTTCTCGTGGTTTTGTGACTTTCGTCTTTATTTCGGGAAGTTCGTGTTATTGCATGATATTATGTGCAGTGGGTGTGTACGTTGATCGAGAAATATGGATTGATATTGTGTATATTTAATTGTAAATATGAACGTGAATTGGCTCTTTTTGATCTGCGCTTTGTTAAGGAACAAAGCAGCCAGTAAATAATCGTTCGTTGTTATTCTTTATGTTTTATTTCAATGCTATTATTGTAATTCAATATTATATTTTACAGATGGATTTTAACTTTACTTTAGATAAATGTATAATGATAAAAATACGATTTGGTAGGTTACAGTAGTTGTTGGTTGACAAATATCAAAATCTTGTTTAAATACATGATTAATGAACGATGAAAGGAAAATAGAGGTTTTATTCGGATACATTATACACCTCTAAATAGAATGTTTTCGGCTTCAGTAACTTCCTAGTTTACTCTTAATCAAGATCCTGTTTTTTTACAAACCTCGATGTCGAGATCTCGTTAATAAATGTAATTCATTATGGAGTGAAGCGTAGGGCGGATGAATTGAGGGCAGAGGGCAGGATGCTGGGGCAGAACTTTGTTCGAGCTATATCGGCGTGAGTTTGTGTATGAAAATAAGGTCGCGAGGAAAAAGTTGCTTCGCAGATGGCTGGTGCCTCTTCGTCCTCGACTCTCATTAACGAAAATAAATCATTATTGACCGAAACGTGAGAAGAACGAGACGATAGTACTGGACACTTCGTGTCGCAACTTTACTCAATCGAACCGGTATAATTGCCAAGAAACGTTCAAAACGATGGGTTCTTAAATACCCTATATCAGTGATCGTTCATCGAGCGAAGCTCGAAGTAAATAAGTCACTCTGGAAAATTCAATTGTGTTTCCCCAGCAGAAACTAATCTTACCGCATCCCCTTGCAACAAAAAACTTATTTTCCTCAAAGTTATTTTCATTTAAAGTTCCATTAACCGAAACAATCCATTACCGAGCCAGGCGCGAGGCTGAGAAATCGGAAGTAAATTCCCGAATAACGAAGTAATCGGTGACAAATTACATTCCGGTTGTGTAAATTATATCCTGTATAGATAATTGGAGAAAATCCTACTTCCCGGGAGGGCGAATTTTATGCAACTTTGCCATAAGCAAAAATCTTCATTCTAACCCTCGATAACGCGGATTAAAAGGTACGAAAAAAGCCCCGTACGTTATTTTCCGCAATATCGGTGCCAGTCCAATCCCTTATGGGCGTAATTAACTTATTGTTTGCCCCTGCGCCCTCCGTTATATCGTTCCGGTTATTCGTCTTCGTATTTTAACGCGCCCATTAATCTTCACAGCGGGCCCGAGCAGGAGAAATGTTTATCTAAAATGGGCCGCGCGGCGCGTTATATCCGGAGCCGATAATAACGTCATTATTATGGAGGGGCGTTATATGAACTAATGCAATGTGCACTAATGTACGGCTATCGTCCATTCTATCGTGTCCATTGCGCACGGTAAAATAATGCCGCTGGCGGAATTCTTGGCCAGCGACGTTCCGCGCGTGTTATTGGAGCGACAGTCGGGGAGCAATGATTGAATTATCTCACGGCACAATAAGCATATTCACCCTTTCCTCGAGTTTGCACAGAGCTTTGGATTCTGGCTCAAGATTATATCTCGCCGATGAATGTTCCGTATAATTTCGTACTTCGTCGTGGAAGCTTGGAAACGGGGAGAGTCGAAAGAAATAATCCCTATAAAGGGTCCCTATAAAAGATGTTAAATGGATCCGGTTGTAAATTATACGGGGTTACTCTAAAGGGCATGGGCACATTTAACTTATAAAGCTTTGAATAGTTCTCTTATAGTAATATCGTAGTTTTTTTTTTTCCTAATTGTGCTCTTTTGGGACTTTATGTATTATGTTGATATTTGATGTACCTTGACTAACGTGATGATGTCCTGTAAGTGAATACGCTGAATCGATAGTCAATTTTGATGATCCGCTGCAGGAGGATTGAATTACAGATCTGTTTACTCGATTTTAATGACTTACATACGTTTTATTTTTTAATTTGGGACTTCATCGATGTAAACCAAAAATAATATAACAATTATTATTATACATACATATAACAAAATTATTATACAGAATTGAACTTTATATTATCTAAATAGTGCGAAACAAAAGAGGGACTTACTAGTGTCCAAAGTCTTTCGCAAGAGTTTAGAAGATACGAGGGAATATCATCAACAAGTATATACAAAACCTCCATCCGTCTTAGAGCTACGGTGATGCAGCGGATAGAGGCTCTGACTTCCACGCGGGAAACCCGGGTTGGAAACCTGCCCATCACCTCTGGTCCTGCCATATGATATATATATACTGTAACTCTGGTGGTTCGAAACCCACCTTAAGCAGTAGATCCTAGGCCAAAATGGTCTTAGCAATCCGTGCTGAGAATAAATTAAAAAAAAAAAAACGCCCATCCCAGGAACGCCTCAACACTTACTCGAGCGTAACTCCGTATCGTCGATCGAATTCTGCTCCTTCCCCCTCCCCTTCCCCATTACAATGCGCGCGCAGGCCGCTTTGATGTTACGCGCCATATTTTGTAACCGGCAAAGCATTTCGCGCGTAATTAGAGTCGGAATATGAAAGTCGCGCCTTTCGCAACGTTTCCCACAGCTACGTGGAATCGCCCCTCGGCGTGGCGTCACGCACAGAAACCAATCTTTCTGACAAACGATACCCTTGATACGAGCGGTGCGCAAAACCGTAGCGGCAGCTTCCCGCGGCGGGCGTAAAGGCCGGTCTGCGATTACGCAGTCGACGATTTCGCAGAGAATTCCGTCAGGCCGAACCGGCGGGCACCTGCCGCCGACATTTACTTTGTGGAAATCCATCGGCAGGGTACGAACGATTCTACGGCATCGGCTCGAACATCAAAGTGGACAACGTCCATAACCGCGCGTGGCCCGATTCAAAGGATGCTGGCGCGCTTGCACCTGTCTGCGAGGAGACACACATACGTACGTGTATGCGTAAAAGAGAGAGAGAGAGAGAGTGTGTATGTGAGAGAGAGAGAGATTTTGTGTGCCGTATCAACATCTATATAAGCGCCCAACCATAAGAATATACCTTCGACCGATCAAACGATCAAGGTATTGGATCGAAGCGCAGCGCCACGCGTGTTTTTCGAGGTTAGGAAGGAGAGCGGTTTTTCCTGTGTACGTTTCAATATGGCGTGATATTGTAGAAAATGCAAGGAGATTTAATCGTCAATTGAGCAACCGAAGCATCGGATATAAAGTTATAGTAAATATAGTTAATATATATTAAGTTTAGATCTGATCGATGTCTGTTGTTAATCAGAACAAGTTAATTCGATTTGATATATTCTTGAGTCTAAATGAATTTTTGAAAAATGCTGACAAAATTGCGGAACGAAGCGGAGATATCTTAATATTAAGCGCATCACACGTACGATTGAATATGATACATGTCTTGAAGAATGTCCTGCTAGAACTATATATAAAATAGGCGATTGATTTATCAACAAATAATACTCTAAAATATGCTCATTTTTAAGTATATCAAAGATATCAGTCCAGAGTCCCGGTGGTATTTAACGTCATCAGAATCGATACTCAGCATCGAGGTTTCGGGAGACCGAAATGTCCTCGAATATTCGCATTCTCGACAATTTCAATGTGTTGACCTTACAAACCAGGGGTATCCTCAGTTACAGTCCTAATGGTGAGTACCTAATGTTCGCTCGTGATGCTTACGTGACCGTGTGTACGCCAGGTACACACGGGAGTCCTCCTGATTTACCGAAATCAGTGATCGACTCGGGGCACCTCCAGGGAAATGTCAGAGTCATGTTTGCCTCCTCGAGAATTGGACTCGCTTGGCATTCGACGCTGAAAACAGTGTTGGGGCGTCGTTGTGTCGTGCAACGAAGGAGGGTGGAAAAGGGATAAAATAAAAGACGCTGCTCGCATTGCCCGAAAATAGAGCGGCCCTCCGACACGTGAGAAATCCTGCTAGACACGAAGATTCGTGTGGCAGAGCTAGACGGGGCTGTTTCATATGCGAGGTTGGAAGAGGTGTTCGTCCGCGTACGTAAATTAGTTTAACTCGAGCCGAGGAACGGTGCTGCAGTTTGGGTATTTCTGCATTTCGCAAAATAAGTTGGTTGGTATTTGTCTCTCGTTGCTTTCGATAAATACGTTCTTCTTTTTTCTTTGACTATAGAAACTCACTGTATTTAGTCGTAGAGAGTACATCGATAGCGATGTTAATTATAACGATAGGTAATTTATCGATATACTTGAAAATATCGTAGATGAAAGAAAAAGGAGACTTGAGAGTAAGTTTGGTAGTGTCTCAATTGTTGATGGTTGAAAAATATACGAGAATACAGAAATATATTTATATTTATTTCGAGGACGATGAACAGTTAAATTTTCGCAAAACCAGGTGCACGTTTATTGCGTACGATCGGTAATAAAGCCGTGGAATGAGAATTCCGGGCGTCTGCACTTGTTGAACTTTTATTACGTGGAAGAAGACGGAGGCATTCCTTGTCGGTTGGATTTTATCGCCATTTGATGCGCGGTAAGAGGCGATCTGTCAACCTTGCCTCGCCTGAATAGATCCTATCCCTCACTCGCCTTTCGTTTCATGGACAATGACCGAGCACGAGCTTGGCTTTCGACGAGGATTAGGAAAAAAGGATGAAAAGCCCCGTGACGACGCCAGACGAGTTTCATATTCGTCACGATCCCTCGTCCTCCTCCTCCGCCTTTATTCGCCCGGTGCAATTGCGAAAAACTTTACGAGCGTCGAAAATTGAGTGCCAGGACGTTCAACTCGAATGCAAACCATCCATTCGGGTGCCACCGCCCAAAGAAATTTCCACTTGTTTTTTCGCTAGGCGAGAGATAATCGATTTCTTTGTTCGAGTTGTTTCACGTTTCACTGCTTTTTGCATTCATCATGGGTGGTTGAAATTCGCGGCAGTCGCCTGTTTTATTTGATTAATTCTTCAACTACCTCATCCCACTATAATGGATTTTCCCTAAGTAATCTTTCAGGATGATGCGCCACTACGCTGGCTCTCTCTGTGTTTCTTTCGCGTTGATAGATATTTGCATTATTTGTGTAACGTGGAAATTCGATGCCTTTTTGCTCTTCCTTTTAACGCTCTTCTTTTAGCCCCATTCGGAATAACGCGCTCGTAGAAAAAACTGCCTGCCTTTCTTTTCACTCTTAATTAAGAAAATAAACCGTGTAATACGGGAAGGCAGTTTATTCTTCGACCGCGTTATTTTAAAATCGTGTTAAAATAAAATTAGGTGTACTAATGTCATTTACGTGCAGCCCACGGCAGAGCAACGTGCACGGCGGCGCGGTTTCATATTTCGTTCCACCATGGCTAAGGGGTTGATAATATAAAAACGAGGAATCACTCTATTGTTCAGATAGGCGTTTTAAATAATGTTTATAATATTATATAGAACATTTGTATATTTGAATTTATCTTAGTTCTCCTTTGCTCTGTGTGGCTACTTAAGGGTGTTCTTTCTACCACTGGTTTTGTGACCGTTATAACATTAAAGGTCATATAAACTAAATTCAGATTTTTAATTCGAACATTCACCATTTTTATGCATAGCATAATTGTAATAATAGAAATTTAATACGAAAATAGGCGTTGGAAAAAATCAAACGCGGTACCCTTCGCATTCCTATATAATATTATATTATTACGTTGTCCCAAAAATATCTTTAATATTTGTATTGAAATAATAGATGTGCAACATGCTGTATTTTGCATTACTCTATCGAATCATACATTTTATACATACGCTTACCATACATTAATTCGAACATTTATCGAATCAAATACAGCCAGAGAGCACAACCGATGATGAAACCCAGAATCACCTCGTAGATCAGGTTTCATCATCATACAAAATCGCCGGACAAAGCAACTTCTCACAGATACCAAAAGACACCTTTGAGACAACCTAATATATACTTAAAATACCACATTACAACCTACCAGTCGAGTGCAACACTTTTCAAATCGAAGTTCCGAATTTTTAAAGAGAACCGCTCGATGCTCGAGCTCCGCAAGCTTCGCAGTGCGCACCGCCGATAAACACGATCGCCCAATTATTGCCGGCCGGCTCTGATATCGTCCATTTAGGAACCCAGGCAACGAGTTAATATGCGTGCCAAACAATGGCGCGCGAAAATAGATTTACGGCGACTACGAGGCGAGTGGCGATGCGCTGGAAACGCATATAATTGTTTCACGGCTGGATGCCGTCGCATAATATTGCGCCCCTGTAACGCCAGGCTCGCGTCCCCCGCCGGGCGCGCGATTCCGACGCGCGGCCAGGAAAAACCGGAGGGGCATCCCCTGACGCGTGTTTAAGCGTTCCAAATGACAGCTGATAAACACCGCGCGCCCATTCAGATCCGCGCGTTTGTTTTTAGATACTGTCCTACCCCCACCCCCCGCCTCCCCCGCTCGTTTTTATTATTCGACGGACGGCCAAGTTATTTAGCTCTCGATGCAAATGCCCCGGTCAATGTTTAGTTTCGCTGGTCGATTTTTGGCGCGCTACCGAGTCACGGGGTCAATCCTGGTACGCGTGCTTTAGCTTGCTCGTTTTCGATGCTTCGCGCCGATCGTGGGGGCCATTTTGTTTGGGCGCTCGGGCATTCTTTGCCGCGCGTGCCAGAAATTGGAGAATTTGAATTTGTTGACTGGATGATGTGGTAGGGTTTTAATGAGAAGGGGGTGGTATTGGAAGAACTTCGGACGAATGAGGTTGTATGATATATAATTTTAAATACGACTCTAATTTATCGTATAATCGTATAATAATTTATATATATATAAATATTATTTTATATTATTTTTATTATTATTTAGTTAATTTACTTATTTTATATAATAAAGGAGATAATACATCTATTACTTATTTATATATATTATATTTAATTATTACATTATATATTAATAATTATATGTATAAGATTTGTATGCATACATGTACCCTTATATGCATCCGTGTGTCCGCTTTATCGATGGAACCTCTGACATGCATACATCAGGTTCGTCATTACCGCTCTAGAACATTTGGCTCAAGTCTGCTGCAAAATCATGATCCAAACACAGAAAAAGGAAAGGATAAGTGCATAAAACAGAGGGATGGATAAACGCATGACGAAGAAAAGCATTGCATTTTGTATATAAAAAAAAAAAAATAAAAATGAAAAAGTCAAAGCGAAGAAAACAGATGGACGGATAAATATATGAAGGAGCAGAGCATCGTATCTCGAATTTTAATTTCGATCGTCATCCCAGTCCTCGATTTCGATTCTGAAAAGGCGCAAGATCCGAAAGAGTCTCTGGCGCTTTACGAAAGCCTCGATACTCATTGCCCGCGCGTTTTTAGTTTCCTCAAATCC
>JBCFXI010000685.1:0-120002 GCA_038496175.1 Ampulex compressa
AGAAACATTGCTACAATCGATAATATTAACCCATATTTTTTAATTAACAAATATGCTAACCTTTAATTTTCTCGAAACAAGAGAAAATGGACTTACACCACTTTCAAAATAAACGGTTTATATAATAATTACATTATTGAAAATATTATACCTTGTACATTACATATTAATTATTTGAGTGATATTTTTTAAATTATTACAACAACACCTATAACCTCTCGAATAACAAACATGTCACTCGAACACAAAAGAAAAATTATAGTGTGCAAATAGATATTTCTGTGCGCATGGTCGCATAAGACGCGCTCGAATTTGAATATATAAGGCAATTGAAATTTAACCATAGCGCCTGGCCAGCTTGGGACGATATCTCTCTCGAGAGAGACATCGTCGGGACACGGGAGGAGGTGGCCGACTCAGACGACGTGGGCGGGATCGCTGGTCCCGAATGAGGACTGCGTGGTCGACGTAGGAATGACGCTTGTTTATTACTAGTGAGTTTTAATGTAGGACTTATGCTAGGCGGTTACTAAAGCTAGGTGCTAGACGGTCGGCGGTACTAAGCTAGGCGCAAAACTAGGACTAGGCAAGCGGCGGTTACTAAAGCTAGGCTAGGCGCAGACTTAAGACTAGGCAAGCGCAAGCCAGAGGAGTCACTAGACTAGGCGCGCAAGTGGGTGTTTGGCGTTTTCCGCTGCTCAGGGTCGTGGTATGCCCTCCGACCCTCGAGACATTCCTGAGGGTGATGATCGCCTCGCTGAAGGCGAGGAAGTCGTAGCCACCAAGGAGCATGCCGAGAGGGCTCGCGTGCGTGCTAGACGTCGCGAGAGACCCAGCAGAGGGGAGTCGACCGACGCCGAAGAGGACCCGCCCATCCCGGAGCGAGAAAGCCCCCGCACCGGGAGCGAGCATCGGGCCCGGCAGCAGGAGCTGCAGAAAGCGGCAGAGCAACGCGCGAGGAGGGGAATCGCGGACCATAGGACGAGCGAAGAGGACGAGGAAGAGGAGGTACATGCGCGAAGAGGAGCGACGGCCGACGCGTGAGCAGAGGAGCTGCAGAGGGGCTGGGCTGAACCCCCACCCCCTCCCCTCTCCTGCACAGGAGAGTATATTTTTCAACGCAGGCGAAGGGGGCTCTGGATGTAATGGCTTGAGTCTTCTCCCGGGGCCCCCTTCATTGCACCAACAGCCTGATAGGGACAGCATGGTGGAGGTTTTTAGTGAGTAAGAATCGCACACTACCGGCTCTCGGGAGCTCGTCCGGGGCAGGACCGGGGATGACCCCCCCCCCCACGCTCTCGGGGAGAACGCGTCTCCCGTCCTGCCCTGCGGGGCGAATCGGGCAAGGTGCCTTTTGAAGGTTTTCCCCACCTTAAAAAAAAAAAAAAAAATAGGTCGAGGTAGGAGACCTGCGCTTCCCGAAGGGGCGAGTCACTCCGGTAAACGGCTATCCTCCGTTGGTGTCGTCAATCAACACCCAGCAGGACCGCTAGAGGTAAACAGGTAGGAAGTAAAAGCAGACGCCTCGGTTAGGAGCTGTCGTATACCTGGTATATTTGGTTAGGCTGACGGTGCTCGGTACCGGTCGTACCAATTGTCGCCACCGTGGCCGGCTTATTATCGCGGCGCGCGGTAATTAGCCGTGAGTTTACCTGTCGCGGCTGAGCCGCCCCGCGACGATCGCGGGTACTACCGCGGTATCGGTCTCCTGGTCGGGCGCGCGCTTGTGCCGGTACGTTTATGTTACAAGCATAGAGGTAGAGCAGTCGTCTGGCAGACAAAAAACCCGGGTTTGATTCCCGGTCGAGCTATCCCCCAGAGGGTCCGATTTTCTTCTAAGCCTTCTTCTAATATTACTGGTTTACTCCTTCAATTTATTAATTTTCGTATTCACTTTCAATTTAATTTATACTTTATATTTACAATTTAAATGTATATATTTAATGTATATATTTGACCTTTACTTTTCGAGCCACGCATCAGTAGCCAAAATTATTGCTTACACATGATAACTACTCCAATAAAACCAGATGGAGAATAAAAAAAAATTATACGTGTGCGAATAGGTCGCTCGATAAGATCACAACTAATAAATGTGGGGAGTGAGAAAGATCACGGTCTGCATGCGAGAAGAAAAAGGAGGGTATCGCGGAAATAAAAGACGAGCGTGAGTCATCGTCTGTCATCGTCGTAATCCTTGAAATATATTGCATATTGTTTGATCTAATTTACTCCTATGTACGTTATTCCAATACCATTGGAGAGGGATCTCCTTGACGGAAGATATCCGTTTGGAAGACTTCGGAATCGCAAGGGTAAGGATCCCACATAAATACAATGAATGTATCATTAGATAGTTCCGAGCGAGAAGCGGTTAGGAGTTCGCGACTAACGTAATTATTATTATTATTATTATTATTATTATTTTATTATTACGTAATTATTATTATTATTATTATTTTATTAACTATTAACTTAATTGTAGAGAAAAATACAATATATGGACCATTTATTTTGAAAGTCCATTTTCTCTTGTTTCGAGAAAATTAAAGGTTAGCATATTTGTTGATTAAAAAATATGGATTAATATTATCGATTGTAGCAATGTTTCTACTAATTTGTCAATATGTAATTGGATTATATAAATTTGTTTTAAGCGAATTTAACTAAAGTAATGTATATTTATAGGCTACAAATGGACTTACACCACTTTCAAATTCAGCCAATTGTAAAAATCGTTTAACTTCAATTGTGAAAAATCAAATATCACTTAAAATATATTTGATATTAATTCAGTTTTGTTTACAAATAATAACAAGAAATAAAATAGGAGTAGTATTTTTTAAGTTTAACGTTAATAATATTTATATATTGTTGGACTTAATAAAAGATATTGGTTTTCTCTTTTCATGCTTTTCACGTGGCAGTGTTTTGAAATATTGATGATATACAAGAGATACATAAAGTAATAATTGCTCCATATGTATATATTTTTTGTACGTAATAGGCCTTGCATCGTGATACAAAGGCGTCTGGGCGATTTTTTCAAATTTTGGTGGTCTTCTGCGACATGTAGGTGTTTTAAGTCTTAAATTCTTAAATTCAAAGTATTAAATTCTGTCACCTCCATTGATGTTTTATGTAAAATATAATACGGTGCACTTTTGCAAAATCTTATCCAATATATTTCCAACCAATTTACGTTTTCTCCATTAGAGTTTCTTCTTATCGGTTTTTAAATTGCGTTTTGTATATCGTATACAGATAAAAAGCAGTAGCCACTGACCTCACCACCTGTCTATCGAAATTGGACTTACACCACTTTCATGATCAATGGATACGCAATTTCTTTCATCGGCCAATATTAAATTGAACAAAGCGTTGGTATTTTTTAAGGTATTAAATACTAATTAGTCATAAACAAATAGTTTACACTAAATTAAGCATAAATGACGTGATACCTCTTTTTTTTTTTTAAATGGACTTACACCACTTTCAAAATAAACGGTCTATATGTACAAGGACATTATTAAAATTAGTTTTAAAAAATAGAAAAGGAAATCGCAGGTTACAAAACACGTTTTAATGTACGCTTTGAAAACACTAAGGATTAACTACAGATCAATTATGTGCTCAATTGAATTAATATTACCAGCCTGGCGATAAATACAAATACAAATAAAATATTTAAAAAAAACAACTCAATCAATCAATCTTCATAAAAAAAACAACTTAATCTTTTGGCAAGAAATCATTCCCTTCATGACTTTCCACGAAAACATAATGTCTAGTATTGCCCTGCTGACATCCAACACACGCATATTAAAATTCTTAAATATTAAATTATAATTATGCAATTTAAAGCATATAGGAAGACCATTATGCTTAACAGCCAGTCGTAAAAATTTGTGTTGCCCATCTTCGATGTTATTAATCTAGTATCTAAGATTCGAGGATCATATGTAATTAGTATACTCAAGTATGGGTTTGGTAAGTGCACAATATAGAATTCTGAGAATGTTATTATCCTTAAAAAGTTTAGATACTATATGAATGAGTCTCAGACTTAAAGTTAATGTAAAATTTTCACACATTTCACGTGTGTGGAGAACAAAAGATTGAACAAAAATATAATGTCTAGATCCTTGATATTATTTATTGTAGACAGAGACACGTTATTTGTAGAGTAATTAAAGTGTTACGGTATGGCATTTAGATAGATACATTAAGCAATAGTTCATTAGTAATGCACCATTCGTGAAAACGATACAGGTCGATCAGTATTAACTGGGTGAGACAGAGGTCAGATATACTGTGATAAATTTAAGGTCATCAATATATAGCAAGAATTTAACAAATCGGTATACACTAGACATGTGAGAATGTGAGAATGAATAAATATTTTAGAGAGTATAAGTGCGTGCAACCGAAGGAAGAGTGTTTGGGCTATAAGGCGATAAAAGATGGGCGATTGGAGCGCTATCTAGCTTTAAATAGAGAGCATGGTTTAGTTTTAAGTGACGCATGATTTCGAGAAATGTAAGTGGCCGATGATTGTGTGAATGTATACGACTGAGAGCAGGTGTATACAGAGACACTGGGTAAGGAGGGCACAGCCCAGAAAAGAGTCAGGATATTGTTACGCCGGGGGATGCTCGCTGAAGACTCCATAACGCAAAACGGAAGACAACGCGTAACAAATGGAAAGGGAATATTTATTAGTAAGACGGCGCTCTCTCTCTCTCCCTCTCTCCCTCTCTCCCGTCTCTCCCTCTCTCCCTCTCTCCCTCTCTCTCCCTCCCCCCCCCCCTCTCTGCCTCCCTCCCTCCCTCTCTCCCTCTCTCGAGCCTTCTGTTGTCAACGAGCCCGTTGACAACCGTCGCTCTGCTGGCGTAAGGCGACATCCTCAGCCGGCGTTACAATAAACAAAGCATCTTCACTGATCAGCACAAGTCGCTGGCGAAAAAACACTTGAAACCAAGCACCACCATACAATCACTCTCACACATGTCATTATTAATTAATATAAAGAGCAGTGGCCCAGATAAGAGCCTCGGGCGACTACAGATGTGGCTTTAATAGCTACTAAGTATGTATCCTGAAACTTAACAAATTCTGCTTTGTCCATTCGAAAATTGACAATCTGAGATAGTAAACAGCCGCTAATTCCCAATCTCTTCAGATTGGCAATTGATACAGAGTGATTCGGGGAGTCAAAAGCTTTGCTAAAGTCAGTGTACATAGCTTCAACTTGGAGACCAGTTTCAATACAGTTAGACAGGAAATGATCATATGCAATACGACTGGAAGTAGAAAACTAATCAGGAACAAATTCATGTTGCTTATCGATAATTATATTTTTAAACATAAATCGTATTTTTTTACGGATAAGTGCATCAAATAATGTAAGCATGACACTTTGAATACAGATAGATCTGTAATTCAAGATAACTGCTAAATCACCAGTTTTGATAATCGACTTGTTTACGCAAAGCATGAGGAATACCAGCATAATCTGGTCTATAATTATTTTTAAGATGATAAATACTGTTAAAGATTTCATTAATATTCGCGGACAAACTAGAGAGATTAATATGGCAAGAATAGTCTAAAAGTACATTAGTATTATATTATCGGCGGGAGAGTATACTGATAGAAAGAAATCAACAAAGGCATTTGCAACCGAGAAATGATCCCTTAGTACATTATTATTGCATATGTAAGAGGGCGCAGACACTTTAGTTTTATTTAAGAAATTTATAAAATTCCAAAAACCTTTAATATTTTTCACGATAGCTAATTCAATATTAATTACATATCCCCTACAGTAGTAGTTACTTCAGGCCTTACATTTTGACCTGGTTGTTGAAAAAGATAAATAGTCTTCGATAGAATTTGAGCACTTAAAATGTTTATACAGGGCTTTTTATTTTTAGATTTTAGAGAAAAATAAGCTTTTGCGAGAACCAGAAGAGATAAGAAAACTTAGAGATGTTAGAGGGGCGAACAAATAGTAGATGCTTAAGTCAATCCCAAATCAGGGAAGAGAGTTTATTATTGCGCGCAGAATAAACAGCATGGATAATTAAGTAGCAGATAATGAAAAAGAGATATCTAAATAAAGGATGATATGCAAAAGTACACGGGGTTGGGGAGCAGGGAAAACACCATTATAAAAGGAAGAGTGTATAAGGTCCAATACTGTAACCTGATGGATTACATCGGTTGTAGTCGAGCCACCGCCCGATTAGTCATAAGGATATCTTCTAGAACCGCAATGAACCAGATTATCCAGGAGGAAAGAGACTCCGGGTACTTGGTCGTATGAAAGGCAATGTGTGTGAAATAGTGAACAAGTTAGCAGTTTTGAGAATGGATAGTAAAAGAAACAATTAGAAAACCGCGACGCCTATTTCGTTAACGATCGCACATGTGGCGATCGATGACCACATGAGGGTGGATTTCTCCGCCGGCATTACGAAACATATAAAGAATATTAGCGAGCTCGACACAGACAGTGAAACTCTTTAATCCATACTAAGACACAAATCGCGTGCGAGCGGAGGGTATGAGAAAAATTGTGTCGTATCGTATTGTCTGTAATCATTGTGTGTGTGTGTATGTATTACTTTGTTTTAGAATAGCGTAAATTCTCTGAGATCTCAATAGATCTTGCTTAGGATGGGAGCAACTACACGCAAAACCAGCCGTATTGGCTCGATTTTTCGATTCGAACAGATTCCTACTCGGCCCATTACAAAATTTTTCTCTCACGATCAGGGGAGAAATAATAGATATTTTTTTTAATTTGTAACTTTCATCACGATTGTCAGTGCATAAAATTATTCTCCTAAAAAGGGAAAGAGATAACAATACATAATTAGATAAAGGGGAAGTAGCACTGCGCTACTATAAGTTAAAAAAAAGTTGAATTAGTTGTAAATTATATCCGCAAACTTACACGGAGGGTTGTAACCTATGCGCCAATACCTTTAGAAGGCCAATATCGTCGTTACATATATGAGCGACTGAGATTATAGCCGTCTACCACAATTATACCTGCGTCGTGATTTGAAAGAAATATTTCCTCGACTAACATGCCACGAGTTTCATAAATGGAAAGTGCAATACCTGGCGGTAAATACACGACACCAACGACAATAGATTTAAGCCAATGGAAATAAACAGTTGTTCGACACACTCATAAGATACACTAACACGACGGCCAGAAATATATTTGCGCATAGCGATCAGAACTCCACAACCCCTTTTAAATAAACTATTACAATGATTTTTACCTTGCCCGAAAATATTATAGGCTTTAAAACTTAGTTCGGCATTCGAACACCAGGATGAAACTACGTGTCAACAAAAATAATGATATGATAATTACGTACTAGTACTGTGGAAGAACATCTTAATTCACTAATCTTAGATCTATGCCCACAAACATTTTAATGGTGTGCCAAAAGAATGTCATTCAGTTTTATTGTTCAGTCAGAGAGTTAACAGTTACAATTTCAGAAATACTGTAATTAAAGTATTAAATTTATTAATTAAAGTATTTAATGGTCTTATTAGTTACACCACTATTAATCAGTCTTTAGTTCCATCCTTAAGTTTTTAAAGTAGTCACTTTCTTCTCAGTACAGTTTTGACTATGTTCACTGGTTTATAGCAGCGGGATTTGTTTTTTAAAATGGAGATAAATTCTCCTTCGTATTCTCGACGTTCTCAAAATAGATAGGCTTAATATTGGTAAGTACTTGTTTAACCTGATCGAAATCTGTGATAGACGGAAGAGCTGATGTCGAGGTAGGAGAAGTTTCTTAGAGATTAAGAAGTATAATGTTCGATGAGCGCTGTTCCCTCTCCACAATTTCAGACAGCATCTCTTCTTTCTTTAATAAATTTGAGGAAGGGATCCGAAAATCAGTTTTTATGTTTTATAATTTTTTTTGCGCGCGCGTAGCATCCGTAGATTTTTTGACCGGTCACAATACCGCCACATCAATTGCGGGCTTAGTATACCACGCTCATCGATACTCATCTCCCCCCCACCCCTTCACCAACATATCAGTGAAATTTTATATGTCCGGTACATACCAAGCTGCAATCCCTACCTTTTTTTTCTACTAAAGCGCATGCAACGGCGGGTTTAAGAGCGCGCAAACCTTCGGTAAACGTGCCAAAACCAAAAAAAAAGAAATAAAGTTACAATATTACACTAAAAAAAGTTAAATTTATGAAAACTCAAATAAAATCTTTAATTCAACAATTGTTAAATGTCGAGAATACGATACAAATTATTGATTACAATGATTGATAGAAAAGTAAGGAATGCAATAGTAGAAATTTCATTGCCACAGAGATGTTATATATCTGGGTTAATTTGTAAAGATTTTAATAAGATTCATCTAATAATGAGTTAATAAATCTAAGATGAATGTAATTTACGGTTTGGGATATTGTTATTACACGCGTGGAGAATATTTTTTGAGTGTCTATTATATTTGTTAATTAAATTAGTTATTTGCCAATGGCATGCTTGGGAGGGAGGGTGAGAAGGTTGGGGGGGATAAGAAAAAAAGTAGCGAATAATAAGAAAAAGATATGAATTGTATTTAAAATTGAAATGAGTTTGGTTATTAACTAATGACAGTAATTCCGCCCGTCGCTTCTTTGAAAATTTTACTACCTTATCGCAAAATACTGCTCTCAATGAAAACTTAATACAATGTTTCCATGTAGTTTTACTTACTGTATCTAGCACATTCTCTATGAAAATATACTTATTTCATATTATAGTTATAGTAAAACCGTACAAAGAGTTGTCTAACTGTGCCTATAGTATGATATACTAACTACGATTCATAAAATGATAGTTCACTGTTCAGATATAATCAAGCGTGCAATTTTACCTATAAGACGGTTAGAAGAGGGAGCATAAGAGGCACGAAATGAAAATATAAAATATTTTCGAAAATTATATTCTAGAAAAATTAGTAGAGTAAAAACAATGGAAGACGTCTTTCATCATTTATTAGCTTCGCCAGATTCATATATCAATAGCATAATGAAATTATTTAAAAAAAAAAGTTGTTCGAATCCACAAACTGTTATACAATTTTACACTGTACCTAATATTCAAGAAAATTCTTTATCTGATATTAGCGAAAATGCTATGTGATGCGATGTTAATTAATTTGTACTCCTTATAGTTATAATTCTATTTAAAACTACAAATGGCACATTTTATAATAAAGAATTATATTGCTTCCATTCTAAACTTATTTTTCCGTAATAACTTCCATTAATATACCTCATGCTCAACAATTTGCCACTTAGCAACGATTATATTGTAAATGTCCTTGCTTTTGCTCTATTACACCAGTTTTTGGCCGCTTACCATACAATTTCCACTTCTACAGGGTCATTTTATAATGGGCAGATATAAATACATTCGAGATATTCTGGTCCGCCGCACCCGTATTAGTATGTTTCTCGCGTTTTACAACTACTTACAAATAACGTATTATTACGTGACCGCATTCTACACACAAATTGCAAAACACAGAATTTTACATGCCTCGACAATAAAGTGTTAATTATAATATTTCCTGTTATTTTAAGAGAATTCCTTGGACTAACATCCTCAATGTACTACCAAAAATATTTTTTGTTTTAACTAGCCATTTAAGTTTCCTTTTAAGTTTTTATATCAAATTTAACCTATATTAAGTAATTGCATACGATCTCAGTGACGGTAGGACATTACCCGCTGCTGCCCTTTTCATACGACGTGGCATACTACGCCATCCTAATGGCACGTGGAGTCCGAAACCTAATCGGACGAGCATTATTGCAACGTGGTTAATGATCGTCATCAAGGATTTTTGCAAATTATGGAAGTCTTTGATATCAAAATTCCACAGTTGCAATTACGCACACAACCAAATATCGAGAAATGCAGGATGTTTCTTCTGCTTTAAACAAATTCGGCAGCAACTGCGGAAGTCATTTACCCTAGAATCAATTATTTTTAAGATAGATTTCGTACCAAGAGAGCTACAGTATACATATCACATAATAAGACCAAAAATAATAGGCGGGATTTGAACTCGGATATTCCTTATGGACAAGCGAGCAGCGGGATATTATTTGCTTTTCCGCTGCTAATCGAATGCCATATCAACGACACGAGACATTCGATTGTACAAAAAGTAACAACCGTGAAGCGAATGACGATGACCATGCCGTAGATAACGTCTTACGATCTGAAAGTAGATATGCTTTAGAAAATTAAATATTTTTATCCTTATTTTGTAAATAATTTATTGTAAAGCTTTGAATATGTTTTTCTCAAAACTACAGTTTCTTTTAATTGACCGTATCCATAATTCAGTGATCTCACATTTAATTTGTTTCAAATTTTAGGTAAATTTTTTCCTGCATAATATTTGTTACTGTTGCACTATGAAATGAGCGATTGCATAAGTAGTTTCGATATAATGTTAAAAGAAATGCTAATTTTTTCACCGATTTTCATCATTTTTTTTTCAAACGCCCATTCTTTAGTAGTAAATTATATATTTTTTTAAGTCCGTAAATGCAACTGAAATTATTGTCTTATAATTCAAGAAAATGGTACTATTTTTTAATTCAGAAATTGCAGCGATATATACACGTGCAGCAGTCTTACATAAATCTTTGTAACTAATATGTGGACGTATCCGTTCGAGAGACCGCGACATAACATCCGGCCACGGTAACCGCGCGGCGGCCGCGAGAGAGCTCTACTGCGACCGCCTGCTCGGAAATATTTCGCGATGACAAGCGAGCCACAGCGGTCAAGCATGGCGCGACCAGTACCGAGCACAGTTGGCCGAGCAAATATAACAGGCATTTTATGACGAGCTCCTAACCGTGTCGCCTTTTGGCACCTAATCACCTACGCTACCTTCAGCAGTCCATCTGGTAGTCGGTATCGACGCCAGCAGCGAATAGCAGTTTCCCCGACCGACTCGCCCCTCGTACGCGGCGGAGATCATCTAATGCCTCCCAGTGGACCATCTTGTTCTCGGAGGTCCTCTTGAGCAACGGACACTTCAGGCCTCGGTCTCTAAGCCCGTAGCACGGCTATACCAAATTCACCGACCGGAAGTGATCCGGACCACGCTGACTCATGGCCAAATCCGACCGCACCGAATAGCGGCGACCGTTCTGCCTGCACCACGATAAGCATTAGGCCTATGCCCGCCTATCCGATAAGACCCCAATTTAAGCTCGCGTAGGTATAAGTCCGTTTAATTTAAGCCCGCCTATCTTTCTAATTCCATCTCACTGTAAGCCTGCCTAGTTGTAAGCCCAGCACTCCATATCGCCTAGGGCTTCCATCTTTATACGCAACTAGAATAAACGCGCCTAGTGCATCAGACCGACTACCTCCTCATTCAGGCCAAGCGAAGCCGGCCGCCGACTGAATCGACCTCGTTTCTCCCGCAGCCTGACGTTATTTCCGCGAGGAAAATAACTTCACAACTGACGCCCGAACAGGGACTGCGGGAGGGAGAACCCGAATAAACTAGGCTATCGAGGGGTTATGATGCCTCCACAAGGGGAACTTCACACAGTTGCCCAGCAACGAAGTCTGAGCCCGGAGGGCCCCGTTGTACAGCTGAGAGTTCGCCTGAGGCAGCACACCAGGGTGGAGCACAAGGGTCGCCCCACTACCCTGGAGCTAAAAGCAGATCTCTCGGTCGTGGAGAGACAAAGGCACTAAGGCGCCCTGGGACGCGAGCCCGAGGAGTTCCTCGGGCGTCGCCAGAATCTACGGTCTGGCTACAAGGGCCTGTCCGCGTAGACGATGGCTTGTATGGCGGATATCATGTGTGGCACCGCTTTGCAGTAGTTACGCGACCGATGAAGCCAATGGTCCACCGGGGATGCGCTTTCTGGGGCCCGTTCATGCCGTCCTCCTATACTGACGATCTGACCGAGGAGATCGAACACTTGAAAAAAGAGCTGCCGCGCTGCGCCTGAGTTAAAAGACCGACCCAGCTGATAGAACACCGAATCTGTATCACCACGGATAGCCCAATGAAAGAGCACCAAAAACCTTCAAATTGCGCAATTCAGGGCATCAATAACAAGGATATTGACTGCACACTAGCCGAGAACATCACAGAGCCCTTCGAAAGCCCCTGGAGCTCTCCCGTGATTATCGTGAGGAAGAGTAACGGTAAATCTTGGTTTTGCGTCGACTTCCACAAGGAGAATCAGGTCACCATACAGAATGCCTACTCTATGCCTTAAGTCCAGGCCACCCTGAATAAACTTCGGGGTACCCGGTTTATCTCGACCATCGATTTAATGGACGCGTACGACCAGATCCCGCTTGCTGCATAAAACAAACCGATCACCACATTTAAGGTCCCGGGACCGGGGCTATTCCGGGTCCGTCGTGTGCCTTTTGGCTTGCACTGCGCCCAGGCTACGTTCCAATAACTCTGAGATCGAGTCATCGCCGCGGAACTTACGCCCCGGGCCTCTGCCTACCTGGACGATATTATCATCCTGAGGTGTAACATCAAAGAGCAGCTACAGAAACTCCGAGAGGTATTTATTCGGCTCCGGAAGGCGGGTTTACGTGTAACCCCGAAAAGTGTCAATTCTGCCGTACCGATCTACGATACTGGGAGGCACCGGCCGAAATGCACATCCACCAGGATAAAGTAGAAACCATTTGTCGCGTCTCCGTACGTAGCAAGGTACGGGAGTTTTGTTGTTTCCTCGGAATAGTCTCGTATTCTTGCCACTACATCGTCTATTTTGCGGTAACAGCTGTCGCGCTTCTAAGGCTCTTACAGAAGCACCAGCGATTGTCCTGGAACAAATCCAAGGAAGTGAATTTTCTCCAGCTTCGGGAGGAGCTATTGTCTGCTGCCGTCTTGACGTGTCCGGATTTGAATGAACCTTTCATCCTCCAATCCGATGCCAGCACAGAGGAATTCGGTGCCGTGCTTACACAGGAAGATGACAACGGCAAGAGGATGAACGCCTATGCCAGCCGCAGCTTGACCAAGACCAAACGAAATTATACCAGTACATAGCAGGAATACTTAGCGGTAGTACGGGACTGAGGAAGATGCACCACTACTTGAAGAGATACCACTTCACAGTGCTCACCGATCATCAACTTTTGCGCTGGCTTGCCACGATCGACTCTCTCTCAAGTCAATTAGCCCAGTAGATTAAAACTCCCACAGTGCGCCCACGCGGTTAAGTATCGAAAAGTGGAGCTCATTCTCATGAGAGGCAGTCTCACTTGGCAAACCGCAAGTTGCGCAATCATATACGAGGACAGTTGGCCAGGTCAGCCACAGAAGGCTCTAGACAAATCTAGACAGATAGGTTTTGATATCCAAATTACCGCATTCGAGAGGGTCGCCTACAGCATCGCATCCAAGACCAGCTTAACGTCCGGCT
This sequence comes from Ampulex compressa, assembly GCA_038496175.1. Classification (NCBI taxonomy): domain Eukaryota; kingdom Metazoa; phylum Arthropoda; class Insecta; order Hymenoptera; family Ampulicidae; genus Ampulex; species Ampulex compressa. Next base: position 13,489 of record JBCFXI010000685.1, read on the forward strand.
AGAGAGGAAGTGGCAGGAGTGTCTCCAAGCTAAGCAGCGACCAGAGACTCTACGCCGGTACCTCCCTACCTCCAGACACCCGGATATCGCCAAAACCATTGGATTAGCCTAGCGGATGGAGTGACAAGTGGCAGACTACATCCGAGCATGTACCAGCTGCCAACGATGCAAGATGTCACAGATCGCGAGGACATCCACGAAAGAAGTATTGACATGACGGCACACTCACCACACTGCCGTCACGCCAGTGATGCCAGGACGGGGGATTTTCTCCCACGTGGGAAAAGCATAGTTCGGCAGTGGTTGTTTTCATGGACGTATCTATGTGCAACAGTAGGTATGCGTAAGGGGTTCTAATTTCTACCGTATGTCAATTGTCACGGGGGTTTAACGATACCCCATATTTTAGTGAAGTATATACGTTACTGAGGATTTGGTACTGCGATTGTGTGGAAAAAATTCCACGTCCTGGCATCACTGCATCACACCACCCATAACACGGTGTGGGAACGGCAAATCCTGTAGATTCTGCGAGTACAGCCCAGCCAATTACGGTCACGGTAGAGATGACGCTAACTGTATCCCGACGAGACGGAACTCCGGCTTTGTGTCTGCCTAAGAGGCTATGTGCACATAGATACCCGATACCAATACCGACACGCGCCGCATAGGGCAAGGACAGAATAAAGCTAGGTTATGTTAGCCTAAGAGAAGTTAACTTAACGTAAGGTGGAGTAGCTTAGAATAAGTTAAACTGAATGCCTCCCACTCGAACTATATCAACGGTAAAGCATGCTCTACATTCCGTATGAAGAAGAGAGGGTTGTAGCGAATACGCGGACATATCCGTTTGGGAGCCCGCAGTATAACACCCGAGCAGCGATAACCGCGCCAGCGACCGCGAGAGGTCTCGGCCACAAACTCGTAAATATTTCGCGACTGCCGCGATCGCGGCCGCGAAACCGCGACGATCAAATACAGTAGAATCGGTACTGAGAACAGTCCGCCGAGCAAATATAACTGGAATTTTACGACCAGCTCCTAACCGTGTCGTCTTTTAGATGTCAACCACCAACGCTACCTCCAACGGTCTTTCTGGCAGTCCGCATCGACGCCAGTAGCGGATAGCCGTTTCCTCGACCAACTCACTCCTCGTAGGCGGCGGAAGTCTTCTAAGACCTCCCAGTGAACCATCTTGTTCTCGGAGGTCCTCTGGGGCAACAGGCACTTCTTGCTGCGGGCATAGGAGCTTGGGTCTTCTAACCCTGTGGCACGGTTATGCCAATTCCCGCGACCGGAAGCAATCTTAATTGCGCCGCTTAACGGCGAACTCAAAGCGCGCCGAATACCGGCGACCATTTCAACTGCACCGTAATAGGCATGTGGCCTATGAGCGTTAAGCCGATAGGACCCTAGTATCCAGTCCACCTACCTGTAAGTTAGCGTGATCCTAAACCCGTCTAGCTTTCTATGTCCTTCTAGCTATATATCCGCACAGTTTTACACCTAGCACTATGCACTGCTTATGCTTCCACTGTTTGTAAATGTCTATAATATACGCGTCTAGTATATCAAACTGACTGCCTCCTCATTTGGATCCAGCGAACTGTAACTGTACGCACGATCCCATACGTTCGGGCGGTCCGCAAGTGGCTGGCCGAATCCCCCGATTGACGAAAACTCGTGCGCATGCGCCGAGACCCCTCCTAGATCTACCGATCAAAGGAGGTCGATGCAGCGAACGAGAGTGGCACTCTGCATCTGGTGGTTAAATCGGAAGGACATTCTGAGAAGCATAAGGCCAATTCTCCCTTTACGCGATCGTTCTGATACTAAACGAGATAGAGTGCGCATAAGCACAATCACTCACGGGAATTGTTATCAAAAAGGGTATTGCTTGTATTCGGGCGCGATAGTCCCGAATACGAAATAATAATTATTGACTTTATATTCCGTAACGACAAGTAAATTTACATCTGCCGGAGCGGGGAAAGGTTAGTGGTACTGAGCCATATGGTTCAACTCAAACCCGACAATCCTTGCTAGCCCACACGGCGCCTCTGAGACGACCTAGCTCACTAAGGTGCCCTATTTATCTTAGATTTGGCGTTTCCGCTGTGCCTGGCAAAGTGCGTTCAGGTGGTGTAGCGCCTGACCGGCTCTGGGTGGTACGGGTTAGCGGTACGGCCTTGTGACCCGATCATCTCGCGGAGAATTCACCCAGCTCACCACGGTGCCTGCTAATTCTCCTAGCGAGTCTATGTATCGCCGATCAACGGCACTCGTGAACGACCGCACATACCGATCCTAACCCCGTCCCGGAAGGTACGCGAACAATCCGCGGTGCGTATTCGGGCGTCGTGGGAACGCTCGATCTTTGGATTGCCGAACCCACGCACGTTGACTGGATATCCTCCAGGAGGCTGACTCTGGACCTTACTCTCCTCCCCCCGAAATTGCGGCCGGACAGATACGGTTGCCAGTTTGGTCAGCTCAAGTCGCGTACACGAGCTGGACAGTGCTGAGCTGAAGTCGTTTCCCGGGAGCTGGAAAACTCGCAGGGCTCTACTACCCCTGTGAGTTGCCCTAAGCTTCTTCGAGCGACCCACGCATTACGCCTGCCGTTTGTCGCTCTTGGTTTCAAGGGGAAGCCAGAAGGCATGCGATAAAGGCAATCCTCACTTGTTTCGTTGTGTAGGAAAGTCAATGAAAAACCCATAGCCTTGACCGCGAGAAGACGCATCGACAGATCTAAATTTAGCCACCAGAGGGAGAGTCAAGCGGGGGGATCATACCTATAAGGTCACACGAATTCCGTAAACACTACGCACTACGTTTATTTCTCGAGCTGCAGCTCTAGAGTCGTAAAAGGCGAGATCACGTCACAAATGATTCACCGACCCGCGTACGCGTTATTAATATTTGTTTCAACGTAACATTAGTTCTTCGTCGCTCACGGAGCGAAGGTCCAATCGCGACCCCGATCATACACGGATCTCAACGAGGATCTTGCGCAGAATACAATCAGGAAGGCTTTTTGATTTTACAATTTATTTTTGTATAAACGATTGGTTATTACTTCAAATTAAGGCGTGTCATCATTCGAATCCTATATCAAGTCCACTACCGTCATTCGAAGTTCGGAGGCCCGAGCCCATGAATTTAAATAAAGATATAAACCAAACCATCTGGCCGGTTGCTTTCGGTAAGGCCCGACGGACTGTTACAAAACCTAGCCAATTTCTGGAAGGCCCTTCCTCCTTCCCCCTCCCGCTCCTCACGGTTATTCCCACGAGGGAAAAACGTCACACAGTCATAATGCTCATGACTTTCTTTATGAGGTCTTAATAAATGACCGCTTGCAAACCGATGGAAACGTTGTCGCAAGCGTTTCCGTTGGTCATTACGATGGATTTCCAATTCTCCTATGATTGTGAAGTGGATCTTGCATTCATGAATAAGTAAGAGGATTTAACCCCACAGTCACCTGAAGCTCGCTCTTGGATTAAAGGTTTCTGCAACCGACTCTAACAACACTTCAAGACTGAGTGCTTGTTCCAACTGGCGATCTCTGTTACGTACACCGGCCCTACGCTTATGGAAAAGAGAAATCGAGAAACAAAACAGAGCGAAATTCAACATCTGCATGCCAGTTGCCCAAATGTTAGGTCTGCGATAGTAAGAGGGAAAAACTCAAGCATCTTGCGAAACCCCAATAAACAGAAAATTAGGGGAACCAAGCGCCGAAAAGGCTAGACCCATAAAATTGCATCATAGCGGAAGATGACGGAAGGCTCTTAGAATCCTCAAAGGCTTCTATTCATTGTTGACGTCTAGGACACTAGGACCCTCGGATAAACAAAAACCTAACGCACATCACAGACGCACGTGCAAGATCTCATCATACCCTCAGAACTTTCACACTAAGGAGGGGTAGAATTTAGACAATATATATATATTACGCAGCTGTTGTAATAAATATAAAACCAACAGACAGTAAATAAATCATGATAACTCGTAAGGGAGTAAAAGGTCATGGATAATTTCAATTTGACCATCTTCTATGACATTTAAACATTATTGAAAACAAGAGTAGACACTTTATCGAAAAAAAATATAGAGATCTTACTTTTTTGCACATCACAACTTTAAAAATGTTGCTAGTGAAATTAATGTAAACATGAATTAAAAGCATATTAGATAATACTAACATCGATAAATCCTCTCGATAGATAGACTGCAAATTGTAACATAACTTATAACTTCAATTGAAAATATTCATTTTTTTTAGTTATTAAGTTTAATGTCACATACCTGTTAAATAAGTGAACATTAAATGTTGTTTTTGATATAAAACTATGCTAAAGTCATTCATAAGAGCAATACAATACAACGATTTTCGAGGTGAGAAAAAAAATTTCCGTTACATGTAGAATCGATTTATGCCTACAACTGGAGATCGGCGTCTGATGCGTGTTACAACCAAATGTGTTAAAAAAAAAAAGAAAACAAAAAATATCGATGAATCAATAGCATAATCTACACACTGAAATAAAATTGTACACAATCTTAAAAGGTGTATTGTCACAAAGCTGTGCAATTCTTCCAAAAACTGATGGTAGTGTTGAACATTTTATGTATCTACGCATTGTAAGTGATATCAAAGTATCGATATTAAATATAAATATTCTTTGATCTCTCTTTTTTTTTTCAAAGAACAATGTAGAAAAAGGAGTGTGGATCGCGTAAAATAAATTCGCAGTTATTCATAATTCATAACTTCTTACATTTTACGTTTTACATTGTTACAAAAAACAGAATATGTTCTTACGTTGTACTCCATAAGTGAAAATAAGAGATAAAGAAGGAACGGATGGAAATTTATAGAATTTCTCAGGTGATAAAGTTTATTTTGTATCTTTGAAACTAAATCTTCAATTCAATAACATTGAAATCTAACAACGTCTCGACAGCTTTGTGCGATTCTTTCTCAGCTATAGATATATGAAAAAATAATAAAAATATTAGTATTCAACGGTAAATAGATGTCGCATAAGTTATTTACGTATTTATTTGTACCTATTTTACGTGTATGAAAATTAACTGAATTATTCTTAATTCATACTGTGACTATCGTAATACAACATATAACAATTCACATATAGAATAACAACGTGAATCTGAGCACGATATTCTTCTGTCAGAGCATAGTGTCTTTTATGATATTGTTTGCATCAATATATTGTAAAGGAACATGTATAACAAATATGATCTCAGAGTACTAGTATAATTTTCAGCACTGGTCATTCCTAAAAACTATGCACTTAATCTTAACAATGACTTGACGGTCTTGTGGAGAATAAACAATTGTTCTTATGTGTCACATTGAAAATACAAATAGAATGATTGTCAAAAAAGTAATCGGAATTCACATATTGTTAGGTTTAGAAATCTTATTTATTGAGAATAATACAGATTCAAAGTACCCGCGAGAGTGACAGGGTGGGCGCGCAAGTGTATGTGCGTCGCCAAAATATAAAGGCACAGGAAGTCGAGCAATTCCGTAATTGTTATGAAAGAAACGTGCATGAAACTTTATTAATAAATACTTATCAGTATATGATATCTACCCAAGAGAGTTATTCGTTTAAACCCGAAAGTCTTTACATTACTGAACTGGAAAGTTAATTCTAAAGATACATAGTAAACTATACGAGAAGAATATATAAAATTTAGCAAAGCTCTATTGAATTAAAGCAAAAGAATTACGACGTGGTAGCAGAGATGTTCTGATTTTTGACAGCGAGAAAGGGACATTAACGTATAATAAGAGTAATGAAATATAAACAAGTTCTCAAGGAAGAGCTTCCACTCCTTTTACAGTCGCGGATCCAGTATCACGGCTGAAGTTAATACAGTCTGTATCCGAGCAAGAGGTACTGCAGCGGGGAAAAGAACGTGGCTGGTTCAAAGGGAAGGGGAGCAAATTAAAGGAAAGCGCGGCCAACGAAGCGGTTTAATGGAGAGGGGAAAGAAACACGGGTCAAATATTGAGATATTAATTTCAAGAAGAGTAAAAGGTAGACGGGGAGAGTGGTTTAATCGGTGTTCAACGATGAGGAATAAGAGGGTGATAAACGGGGGTATACTTTTTCCACCTCCGTGTTCGTTACTTCTTATTTCTACCCGGCGACTTTATAAATTAATCCGACTCCGTCTCTATCCTCCAACTTTTTCCATCCTTTAATTCGACTTACCGGCTACCTTTTTCCCTCCTATCTCGATTATTTCCCCTAATTTCAAATTTTACCAAGGACATCGCGGAGGAATATGAAAGAGCGCCTTGAGAGTATCTTATTTCTTCTTATCGAGGTAAATTTGGAAAATCCAACAAAATCAGGGTTTTAAGGCTAATATTCGAAAAAATTTTAATGCAAATAAGATCTAATAAAGATGCAGCGAGCAAATATTTATATATAGTACAATGCATTTTTTCGAGAGCACGACTAAGCGGAGAATTATTTAAGACAATATTAACGTTAAAATAATATATTATTGAAATATTTATTTGTATACGAAAACAATAGATATTTCGTACTCAATACAGTAACAGAGCAATATTAATGTTCATTTTATTTGTGCCGATATAGATTATTCGCTCTATGATACATATAATTGTTTTAATCATTTTCTTACATAAAGATAAAAAATTATATTATAAATACATTTCCCCAATTTACTCAAAATTCATGAAAACACAGCAGTTGCTTTTATTTCGCCGTAAGGTATTTAATTATGTAAAAAAAATGTAATCTCTGATAAATAATGGTTTCATTTCCTACATATATGATATATTTATAACAGGTAAAAATGAAAAATGAAATAAGAAAGAAAGGACCATGTAAAAATGGAAGAAAGGCTTTTTAAAGAAAGGCAAGGAAAGCACAAAAGATTTTAATCTCGACCAAACTTGCAGAATAAAAACTAAAAAGAACATAAAATTATTTTATGTGTTTCTCTTATGCACTGCTTATGTTGCTGAAAATATAGCTGTACTTATTTCACTGCAAGCTCTTCAATTACAATCAGCAAATCTAATTACTGGTAACTAATAATTACATATTTACGTGTATGCTACACCCACAGCACACTCGCAACACATCCCTGGTGCGTCCATGACAAAAGGAAAACGAAAACGAAAATGAGAAACGAATAAGGAAAGAAGGAAGGAAGAAAGCAGAAAGCCGTCTAGTGTTTTGGATCGACGATGGCCTTTTAAAAAATTAAAAATATGCGGAATTCCACCCTAAAAAAATTCTGCGCAGTGCGAGGGCGGTATACCTCTGAAAACCCGAGAGGGAAAGAAAAGAGAGAGTGGGGGACGCGTTTAACTCAAAGTTACCCGTTAATTTACATTAATGCTCGTCGGTGTCTCCGCCACCGTGAAACGCTGCGTCGCTTTTACCGGTACCTCGATTATTCATTAGCACTTTTGCCGCATCAGAATCGGGCCGGTAATTCCAATTTGATCTTCGACCTTGCGATCAATACCCACCTTCGCGGGACTCCAAAGCTCAAATGTAACCGGATTCCCGCACCCAACCCTCCCTGCACTCTTTTTCTACCTCCGAATTCGTTCACTAAGAAGCAGTCTCCTCCCTATGCAACAACTAGTCATTATCTTTCCATCGTATGTTTCTAAATATTCCTATATACTCTTAATCATCTTATACGTAATGGAATTATGAAAACTAATAAGGCTGCATCCACAATTATTTCCCGATGTTTGAATATATATGGATTGAAACATCCACAGGGGATAAAACATTGAAGAATGTTGGTGGAACTCTTCCTATTTACCTTTTCAATCTTTAAAACCGCTTACCAACTGAGAACAACTTTCAATCAAATAAAATAAGGAAAAACCGTTTTATTTAAACAATACATTTTTTAAAATTGCCCTATATGACTTGCTACAGCGATTTGCTCGAGTTTCCAAGATATATAGTACAAGAAGAAAACGCCAAGTTTCTTTTAAGGGATGTTGTCATACCAAAATATCAAAAGCAGCAGAAACAAAAAATGATGCTTATGTGGAGGTTCTTTACAAATCCGCAAAGATTAAAAAAGATGAAACTGTTCAGATTACCTATGTTCCCTTATAAATGAAAATAAGTCTTCTTTTATATCCGTCCCATATTCCTGTCGATTTCCAATTGTACTCTTACCAATAGAGTTACAGGTTAATGCTGTTCTTTCTTTCTTTCAATCGGCATGCTCTCCTAATGAGTGAAATTCTATTACAGTCTCTTGGAGATTTCTCATATCATCTTAATCTAATCTAAATGGAATTGTAAGACAGAACCACGGTCAATGTACTATAATTCTCATACATAATTTCCTCGTATTTCAAGGTACATAGCTGAAAAATAAGAAAGTTAAAGAAAAAAAGGCAGGAGGTCCAGGAGTCGGCATCACCGCGTAATATCCGTCGGAAATACGTCGTGGCATTTTGAGACGAAGTAGAGATCTAGGCATCCTAGTAGGTGTTGCCCTGGTTACACTTGGGAAGTATATATTTCAACGCGATGCTAGTGGCACAGCTGGCGTTCGCAGGCCATTTACAAGCCCTCTCCGAGTAACCTATGCGCTTCAGAAACAGCAAAACGAGTATTTATAGCTGGCACCTGGTACAACATCACGTCAACCGGAGCCGGAAAGACGACGAAGAACCGCGAGATAAACTCATGCTGATCCTAGGAAGACTCCAAGCGCGATGCAGACCTTGTTTAACCTCTTAGCTACAGTACGCCATTATGGTGGCTTTCTCGCACACCATTGCTGTGAAAGGTACACCAGTTTAGTAACTCCGTAATGTGGAACTCTACCTCGTACTAGGTTTTAAAATATAATAAAATCGCTTTAAGAATCATATAGCCTTGACAACATTTTTGACGTTTAAGAGGTAGAAGACATGGTTCTCGAGGCCCTTGTACTCTCTTCAACAAAAGGCCCAGCGCACAAAAAAGGTCCCGGACAAAAGAGACGGGTAAAATGACAAATCAGCCTAAAAAATATTGTCACAAATTTTTCTAATTTTATTTTTTCGAAAACCATATCATCCACTTTGTAAACGACAAAAATCGCATCGCGTCTTCGAACCCTTAAGGCGATTTTGCTCTAGTATGCTTTGGAAAATGTCTCGTAAACACGGGTATCGTACTTCTTTGCAAACTCTGATGTCACTGCCAATACCTGGGGGCTAGCAAGCGTTCTAGGTGGGGATGGGCGTTCCCAGTAAGGGATTATATTGTAACTTATACACGTTAAACTCTATTCTAACATAATTTCATATTGAAAAACAGCACCAAACACAGATCGTACTGTTACGTTGTATAGAACCACGGCAGTTCAGACACAGAGAGCTACGGTAGTGTTGTGCATAGAGACTCGGACTTCCGAGCGAAAGATCCAAGTTCGAATCCTCCCGCCTTAAAAAATCCACCTTAAAAACTGTAGGTCCTAGGCCAAACGACTTTAGCAATGGATGCTTAAATTAATTAAATAAAAGAAGAATGGCCAGTCATAGCTAAGAGGTTAGCCTCCAGAATTGTTTTATTTTTCTGCGCAAAGATCAAATTATTGAAGGGACCAAAAATAAAGTAGCAATTGCCTCTCATTTACTCTTAACGCATTCGCTACGATGTCGCGAAAAAGAACCTCCAACCATTGTGACCAATTCCTTGATTGTATACCCCAAAAATTCAAACATAACTAGTCGACCTAATTCTGCAAAATACGATGAAAAAGGAAAACATGTTGAATATCTAAACAGAAATGGAACATGAAATAAACATTCCTGTGAAGACGTACTATTCTCTCTGGGCAAAAGGGCTACTCTATGTCAAAGATACAAAGTGCTTAACCACTGGCACTGTAATGGGGTGAACCTTCAAAAATTGTTTCATCACCACTGAAATTTCGAAATCACTATGTTATCCCCCTCTTTGATTGGATCTTTAACTCATTTGTATGCCTGGAGCAAACGTTCGACCCCCTCCCGCCCCACGGCACAGCTATCTACAGCTCAGGACAATTTTTGCAAAAAAATACTGCAAATTTTTACTCGCATAGTATTCAAGTTTAGAAAATGAGCGTTTAAACCTAAATTTTCAACGTATCACACATGCATACATGGAAATCGCGTAGATCAATCATACAAACCATAAATAATTTTGAAAGAAAAACCACAATTGCAAATCAGGACCTCCAAAAAAGTCTTTTCAACTTTTGAGATTCTTCACACTCAGCATTCTTCAAACAAAACATTCCGTAAAAAAAAAACAAAACCAAAGTAGTAATCACTTCTTATTTACTTAAAAATTTTTAGATAAAATACGGACCTGTTGCGAAATCTTGCAAATCCAGGGTAATTCTTAAAATGAAACCGCATTCGCAACTCGGAACCTTCTTAACTTTTAGGATTCATTACATTGCACAAACAGTATGGTTCATCCATCCAAGGAAGCAACGACAAACTAACAATTCTTTTTTCTTTGACCTTGCTGTATATACGCTTTTCGATATATAACTATAATAGAACAAAAATTATGATTATCAAGAAAAAGGTAAGGGGTATAATATATGTAGGATGCAAGCGTGTAGGTATGGGTGTGTATGATATGTATAGGTTCATGTGGTGATAATGCGTGTAATCGTGATGACTCTCGCTAGGACTTGGTGCACAGCGCGAAGAGGTTGAAGAGCGAAAAAAGACTGTTTTCGCGTAGCCGAGTTTTCAGAAAATTGTGATAGCATATTGTGAGCGTTCCGAATTATTCCGAGTTTTGTTAGTTTGTTATTGTTATCCTTTACTGAATTGTTATTATTACTTTGTGCTGCTCGTGCCTCCGGCACTAATCGCACGACCCGTGCAACTTCGCAGAATACGATATCACACAGATACATTTTAGAACAAGCAACAAATTTTATTTTAATAAATCGAATTAAGAAACAGTAATCGTTGGGTTAAAAATCGATATCTCAGCGTAGCGAACGAGCAACCGTATGTGCTCAGTAGTGGTTTATGTCGGCCACGAACGAGCAACGCTAAGAAATTGACAAAAAGGACGATTTTCAGGAGCGTCCAAGAAGGTTCACTCTTGTTTCGACAGTCATTGAGTATGGATGCCTACCATCCTGCCGCATTAATTTTCTTGAGGCGATCGTAAGCGAAACAATGACTTGCCTGGCGAGGGAAATAAAGCCTCTACGACGCCAGAGGTGTGTCTTCTTCGGCACCGGAACAGTGTAGGTGGTATAGGTTGTTCTTTTTATTGCAAGCTGTAACTCTTCCGATTCACGCCATAGTTTTACATAAATCTGTAATGAAACGCGGCTACAAAATAGCGGAAGTCGAATAGAGCCTAATTTACTGCCATGGCATCGCAATACCTATGGATCATAGTCAGGCAATCATTTTTTTTTCCAATATTGTTTTTTTTATCAATTTATCCATAAGGTTTAACCACTTTCAATTTCGGCCTTGATAAACTTTTTTACTGTATATATCTTTCTTGCCCATACCACATGAATTATTACAAAATGACATTTATAAAATATATAAAATTCAAAATTTACCGCACAAAAAGCTCCTTTATAAAATTTTATTTCTTCGCGATCCCATTTTCCGGCTAAACTTTTAACAACAAATTCTTATTATTTGTATGCAAGCTTACAAAATACATTGAACAAACATATGTGTATGTTCAGTATGTGTCAGATGTTTTAATTTATAATTGTTTACTAAAGATAGGATTTTTGTTTATAAGAAGAAAAGATTATACGGTTATCAAAATAAATCAAGAAAAAGGATTTGTAAGTGATAAAGTACCCTAAATCATTTAAATGCGTATGAAACGCATACCGGTCACTGGTGTCCGGCGCTGCGTGACTAAATGCATTGCAGTTTGAAAAGATATAAAATCGAAAAAAATGGTTATCTATCACGCACGTACCACGTTGAACTCTCAAATCTTGAAGAAAATTATGGATCAATTGTAAAAGTTTGAAAAATTCAGAATAATTTCGCAAAGAAGGCAACAATCGCGATTCAAAACAATCTCAACTTTCAGGATACTTTAAACTCAACTTCGAACCATCGAAGGAACGAAAGGTAAATGACAATCACCTCTCATTCACTCTTAAATTCTTAACTCTCGAGCAAATATATAAATCTGTCAAAGAATCAATATGCAAGCCGAGGATAATTTCGAAAGAAATAACAAAAGCGCGACACAGGATCTTTTTAACTTTAAGGATTCCGCAAACTTCACTAACAAAAATCCATTTATTGAAAGAATTCATTGAAAACTCCTGGCTTCTCAAGTTTTGGGACAAAATATAGTTTCATGAAAATCGTCATATCAAAGTCGCGATAGAATACTCTTCGAAGAAGAGTTATTTCACGCTACTCGCCCTGCTCGACGACACGTTCGTCAAAAGTTTCATCGTTCGAGCACGAAAATGTTGGTAGGATCAAGGTAGAATAGTTTATCAAACCATTCATTAACCAGTTTAATGTAATAGATGATAAAGATTTTTCTTAACCTCGATGACGATTTCCAAAATTCAATTAGATAATACAAGATTAAAGCTAATCTACCTTCTGTAATTGTATATATTTAAATTCAAGAGGGAAGATATACGACATTCTTGCAAAATTGTTCAAAGGAAAAGCAACAAGATGGAATGAATGCGAAAAAAGAGTAAAGGTGCTTGGTTGTTTTTTGAACGATCATATGCGCAAGCAGCCATAATGCTCGAGGACGTTAAGAGGACGGCAGGAAAGGGGAGAGAGGGGTAAGAAATCAGTGAATCTCGAGAGTAGCAGAAGCTCATTTTGACAGTCGCTAATAGAGTTGGTAGGCAAGTTCTGCTCACGCGCAGCCTGCGCGTCACGTTGCAAAAGTTGCGAAACGAGGTTTGCATTCCATACGAACCGCAGCTTCCTCCTCGCATCATCATATCGGGGCACACGATTTCGGAGGAGTCAAAAGTCCGTCGAGGAAAATTACGAACTTATCTTTTGTGAACACATTCAGGCCCTATATGTAGAATTATTCACGCTTGTTTTACACTTTCATAAAATATTTATTCATTGTTTATTACTACGTGAATATCTATGTGCTTTACAATTAACGAATACTGTTTATTATAATGTGGAACAAGTATAGCTATTTATAAATGTTAAATTGTTAATTATCGGAAAACAAGTGTATTCTGCACTGACTTTTGACAGCGTTCCATATTGATAGATTTTATTATTTTATAAGTTCAAGTTAATGCACCTTTAGGTGACAAATACCAATTGACAACACGGAACGATATTTGTAGTATTTTTAGTTGTAAAAATATTGATGTGTGTAATTATATCCACGTCCTAAAACTAGGCAAATTTAATGAAAATAATGACGAAAAAATATTTTTTGTCTTATTTGAGCTATTATTACATGCACCATATCATTTTCCCCGCTTAACATTAATTCAGATCCAAATGGATTAGTTTAATACATACGAGTATGATGTTCTTTTAACATTTCCCCCTTTTTTCTCAGAAACAGTATGAATATGATAACAAATATCCGATCGTATATGCAAAAAAATAAATTATCCTGTATAAAATCAACACATACAAAAAGATGATCTTTCTTTTAGATTTTCTGCTTCTTAACAACTCAAAATTAATATAGGTTTTAAGGTCAACTCATAGACACACACTAATACGCCGTCTTTATTACTAGCACGTACACTTTCAAATCCAAACGTGATACATTCATATTTAAACCGTCTTTGTAATATTCTATTGCGATTGTTGCACTTATTTGCAGTTCGTTAAGGATTTCACTGAAAAATCAAAACATTGCGCATTCCCTTAATTGTAAGGCTCCTGGAGCATATAATGAATAGTTTTCTGAAATTAGAGTCCTAGATCATAGGAGTGATTTAATACCTAAATATATTTGAATAAATAAAACTAAATTAATCACGTTAAAGTAATATTAACGTAAATTAAATTAACATTACATACAATGTATATGAAGTATTTATTACTTGTTAAGTTGACACAAGTATGTTTTCAAAATTTGCTCGTAGAACCCCTCGAATCATATAGCATAGTATTTGCTACGATAGTAAATAAAGCTGTGACTAGCTGTGTGTAGTAGTACAAGCACTCAAAGTGTTAATTCTTACAAAGTCTAATTACGAGATTTGCCGTCTGTCTATCCTCAAAACCCCGAGGAATAATGAAGGCTTTATAACCTCCGATCATCCATGGTAATCTTGATTGTATTCGTGTGCAAAAGCAAGAGCGATTTCTCTCCTCCCGACTACACAGAAGGAGCTTCCGCCCCTTACCTCGCCCCCCGCCCACAAAGTAAGCCACTATCGATCCCCCGTGTCTCAGAATTCCGGGATACGTTTTCCCGGTTTCAATGTCTCATACCTAATGCGATCGCCTTGAGATATTCCATGAATACCCGATGGATATACATCCAACCCCAGGCACGAGACCTATAACGAAAGGGAGATCTCATCTTCTCTCTTTGCCCTCTCCCCCACATGCCATCTCTCTCCCCCCCCCCCTCCCCCCTCCCCCCTCTCTCTCTTCATCCCCGTTTCCTTTTCCTTCGTCAAAATTGCTCTTTGTATTTTAAGATTTTATTCCAGAAAATTACAGGCCAAGAGTTTATAATCGCTGGTACTCTACATAAAACGATTTTCAAATAGGAAATTTATGGGAAGGAGAGCGGTATTTCAAATCTTGTACATTATGATTTTTGTCTAAGAAAATACAGCTAAAAAATGCAGCATTTTAAATACTCGATAGTACGACTTTAGTTCTGGAAATTACGGCACAAAAGTACGAAATTTCAAATATTGTTTACCACGAGTTTAGCTTAAAAAATTTCAGCCAAACAGTATTAATATTGCAACCAGTACATATTCTACAACCTAAAGAGACTTTAGTTTAAGGCATTGTAACGAAAGAAGTTTCATATACCATATAGTACGAATTGAAAACAAATAACTTCTAAAGTATTTTGCAAAATTTTGCAGCAGACGCTAACTGGCATTTATTTTGTGTTGACATTTCTTTATACGCCTCCTATACTCGTGTTTGCGTTTCAACTATTCTAAACATTGGTTTCTATCTGTAAATTGTGCTCATTCAAGTTCGATTAAATAAAATTGGATGAAATAAAATTAAATCTGGTCTCTTAAACCAACAAATTCCGTTTCGCTTTCACCACATGTCCACTCGTTGCATTGCACAATGCGCACACCAAATTCTGATTTGTCTCCCACTGCAATAATGAGTAAATAAATAACCAGTGCAATGTTTGATGTCTTATATATGGACGGCATCGTAGAATGGTTTGTCTATGAATAATCTATTGAAACAAAAATTGAAACTCATAATACATCCAAACTTTGTCATACCAGAAACGACTGAGTCAAAAATAGTCGAATAATATGGTATAAAACATAAAATCTACTTTATGAAGATATTGATCGGTCAAAGGGACGCGAAACACTTATCGAGTTTTACTATATATTAAAATACGTCAGTGTCGGCTAAATATAAGAAATGATTGATTGATGATAATTTAAACTTTTAGTATGTTGAATAATGAATTGCAGACATTCGAGTGGTCAGGTTTGAAACATAGATATTTTAATTCCCAATAAACAGAAGTTAAATACACTAATAATAATGACAAACAGCATCTTTTAACGTTTTTCTTTAGAATGGCTTTGGACGTGCAAAAACCAAGAATTTTGTGTCATTTTGTTCTATTGCATGAAACTCTACAAATTTCCTAATCTCATCTTTGGAAGAAAAACTGAGATAACCAGGCAGAAACTTTTAAAGGATTTCAGACAGTACTTGTTCTTTTTCTCTCTGTTCTTGTACAGAAGTACAAATTATATTGCAGAGAAGATCAGTGGTAACGTAACAAATCGAACAAATCTAAAGAATACATATTACGGATTAGAGCAGCCTAAGAGATTGAAGAGATAAAAGTTTGTTGATTGAAGGAACAATATCAACGCCGTTTTTTTGGACAAGTTTTTTTGGACAAGTAATAAATATTTCTGAGTCATTGTATGATTGTATACATTCACCTCTTAAGTACGGGTGGATTATCTTCGGCGCAGTATCTCTGTATGACAGTGTTCGCCACGGACTGCTTGTAAACAGTGTAGCACCACCGTTTGTATCTAATAATGCTTTTCATTATGAAATTGTATGAGAATAGAGTGACAATGAATAAATTATAATGTTTTTTGTACATTTTCATGTTGTACAGTTTTTTTTTGTAATGAGTTAAAAAATATATATCATATATTAAGATAATATGAATACGTACGCTTTGATATTCAAAAACACAAGTTTGTACTATACATTTTAAATCAAAGTATAACACATAATTCCACGTCACTAAACTGGTGTACTGTTCAAAAACTATGACATGCACGAAAGTCACTATAGTGGCGTACCAAGACTATGAAGTTAAGAAGGATTTTGCTACTATGTTGTAACTTACATACATCGGCATCCGCGATAGTGTTTCGACCGAGTAATGGAGTATCGAAGAAATTCGGCCTAAAGACGACGCCGGCGCAAATTTAGGCAGAGAATTAACCACCGTGAGGGGCTCGAGAGGGTTACTCTAGCGAAAACAACGTGAGAATAAAGAGCGGCATTATTAAGATTGAGCGAAATCGGTGATCAAGCGTGCGAATATCTTTGTAAACTGGGGAGAGACTCCTGTCCTCCACGATCTAAAGAAGCTTGTCTTCGTCGTAGCCGGCTTACGTAAGTGTACGTAAAATGCGAGCTGCAATTAATCAAAGTACAGCAAATTCTCTAACGATCTCCGAGTTCGCGATCGACAACCGTCCTAGAGTCACCTTCGTCTTAAATTATTGCGAGCGATTATAGTAAAAGAATATTTCTAAATTTCATTCTTCCCGTTTATAAGTTAATCTCCTTTATTTTTCTGTTAATTTGTTATTCTGAATTCTACATAGAATTATTTTCCTTTTCTATATATAATCTTGATTATTCTTGTTAATCATTGTGTTATTTGCAGTTTGTATATCATTTCATAATTTAGATTTGTAATCTCTTGTACTTAAACAATATAATCAATCCTTACGTATGACTCACGCCCCGTAATTAAATTGTTCTTAATATCTGATAGCAATCTCATTCTTATTTTTGTAACATCTGCTGCTTTGAATCTATGATTAGGATCTGATATAGAACTTAAGAAAGGCAGGGTTACAATGTCCAATGTAAAACGTTGCCACCTATGTACAATTGATTCGTATACCAAATAAATTTCAAAGTAACGAATTATGTACACTCCACCATTTTGTTCTGCTAAACGTACTCAAACAGCCATGTCTGTACACACCTTGAGCAAATGTGTCTGGAAAAAGGTGGAAGACCGAGATTTAAAGACTAATGCTCAAAAAAGAAAGTATCGACCAACAAGCAAGTAGAATTCGTTTTGAAAAAAAAAGCGAGTATCGTTTACTACTATCACAGAAATAAGGCAAAATAAAGAAGGAGAGAGACTGCCAATTAAATTCTCGACGGAGAGTCGAGCGGAAAACTTAAACGAATTACGCACGAGAATCGCGAGTCAATTAGCGGTGGTTCGCCGAGTTTTATCTAATTAAAAGCTTATCGAAGTTGTCCATTTCTCTCCCCTTCCTCTACTTTATCCTCCTTTGAGCCTTCGTCTCCGTTGACGAAAGTGTCGGCACAAATGCCAGCCTCACTCCTCGAGAAGGTATACTCCGGCCATTAATTTAAAACACTTTCGCTCCGGCGCACTTATAACAAAATGTGATCGCCGTAGACGAAGCGCGTCGTTAACGAGTTGATACTAATGTACCAAGTGCTTATGATACGCGATTACGTTTCCTCTTTACTAAACTATATAATCAAATTTATCACGCAAATCCAAAATTTCTAAGTAACGCAATTTATATGCTATGTTTTGTTATTTTCCATTAAATAGTCCGTAAAAAAAAACAAAAAGTAAATATTAGATATCTTAATACAGTGGTATCCAAAGTGGAAGGTACAAAATGATTTAAGGTATTCGAGATAATATGCGATAACAATTTATTTTACTAATAATTTTCTGATGCAATCACCATAGCGAAACCACCATTGCTATTTGTGCAAAGTAACATTTTAAACGATGAAAGATACTTGTGTATTTATTTAAAAATTGTTCTGGGATGCGTGCTGGTCTTACGATCATAAATGGAGGTTCGCTGCTAAAAAATGTTGACATCACTGTTATAATGCACGATTAAAAGATATTACAAGAATACAATCAGGAAAGTATAAACACGTGAATTAATTTCTTAGCAAATAGAGTGTTTAAATTATGATGATACCACACGCAAACAATTTAAAAGTTACAAATTATTCTGATGTTTTCGTTACCAAATAGGGATGGGAAAAAATTGATAAAAGAATCATAGCATCAAGTAAAAAGCAGATTCGTCCCATTGATAGTAAATTGCAGTGAGAAACAGTAAAGCAAACCACACAATCGTTACAAATACTGAATTGATAGCAATGCTTTATGTGTATTCTTGTTTATTCTTTATACGTAAGCGCGCGCGCGCGTGTATGTGTGTGTTAGTTTGTGATAGTTTGTTACTGAGAGTTTATTGATAGGAATACAATATATACAAACACTATTGAAACTATTGGTAATCGGAGAGAATTGGAATTTAAGATTGATCTGGTCGTCGTACTTATTAACTGTTCGCATCCGACTTTCCTGAGTATCTTTACGCGATTCTCTCGATCGACTTAAAAAGTAATTTAAGCCCATAAGCCAAAAGGCTTACCTTTCGCAAAGAAAGGGTTGCGTTCTCCACAAATACGCTAGTTCGGCGAAGTCGTACTTCGTATGCCTGGAGGCAAAGGGTCAATCCTTAACGTACGCGGACGCGTCCTTTTCGCTTTTCTCGTCTCATACGTTCCGTTCCCCTTCCTGCTTTTGACACCTCTCTTCTCTCACTGCCCATCGCTCCTCGCGGTGTTCGCTTTTCCCTCTGTTCCGGACGTCCTCTTTCGGTGGTCACCCACATGGAGATATTCCCTAGCCTCATCACCCGATCGCCATATTATTATTGAGTATGTAACCCGTCGGGTTACAGCCTGTATAGCCCAGTGGTCGGAACAGTCATCCGACAAGCAAAAAATATTGGATTCAAGTCGAGGTCCAGTAACTCAACGGCTCAAATTTGTCTGCGGAGCCTATAAATATATATATATATATATAAAAGATTTAACTTCGATAGTTTCCTAACGAATAGGTTTGGGCATAAGTATTTAGTAGTTTTATGTGGAGCACAAGAAACTGCATCGACTGGTGCAATCAAAAAGAGGTTCCATTTAAAAGAAAGTTTAGTCGCATTTTACTGATGGACCGATACATAAAAGTGCATAAAATTAGTTGCCTATTATGCACCGTCCGATACCATTTAACTTTTACTTATTACATCTTCTTCTGTTCCCAACCATTTAGAAGATATAGCCTATTCCAATTGCGAGCGACATCCTGTATATATACCATATATATATACAAGTATTTGTAGCTCGCACGCGGTACAATACCGCGTTAACCAGAACCGAAAAGCCGACGAGCAGCCGTGAGATAAGCTCCTGGTGCTCCGAAGAAGACTGCAAGCGCGATGCAGGCTATGTTTAACCTCTTAGCTATGGTGTACCACTATAATGGCTTTCGCGCATGTCATCATTTTGAACGGTAGACCAGTTTAGTAACTCTGTGACGTGGATTCTGCGTCGTACTATGCTTTAAAATATATTGTATAAACTTGTATTATTAAGTATTAAACCATACGTGCCCATATTATTTTAACGTTTCTCTTACACTCATTAAATGAAAATGTATAAAAACATAATAATTTATTTACCTATTACTCCATTTTCATGTAATTTCATAGTGAAAAGCATCACCAGACACAGATCGCGAAATATATTACATTGTTCATGAGCAGTCAGTGTGAAACAGTACAGAGATAAGGCGCCGCGCATAGTCCGGTCGTAGTTGAGTTTAATGTCGAGAGAAAGTACACGGAACGCATACGTAAACGGAAAAAATTTGGCTACTCAGAGCATAGGCAAGAAATGCATTTATATTGTTTATTGAGAATTCTTGGATAAAGACCTCACATTCGTTATCATGCATGTGGAAATGTTTTAAACACTACGCATGGTCTTCCTCAATCCGTAAACCGATAAAACAAATTATAATATTTAAGTTGTAAACACTGTTCGTGTAACTTAAGAAAAGCCCGAGAGTGATACGATTCTAATTGGTCGCAAAGCGCACACATGTTCACATCTGTTTACACATATTTTAAATCTAAGCGTATTATTCGTTGAGCTGTCATGCGCACTAATTTAACCTCTTGATAAAGATAGTGGATGAAAGATGTTGAGATCGAACGAGATAGCGTGAAATAAAAGGAAGGAATCTCAAAGCCTTGACGTAAACATATTGATAGAATCGCAGGAGACGGAAACAGTAAACAGTAGGATTTGGTCAATTTCTCGTAAGCAGAAGGATCTTGCTCCTTTGCAAATTGTGGCGTCACTACCTAAATGTGGACACTTGGCTAGCGCCGTAGGTAGAGATAGGCGCCATAGGCGAAAGATTCCTTAACTCCTGTAGCGTGTCCGAGTCTTTCTTAAGCTGCATAATTCGTACAAACCAATAAAAAAAATTGAGTTATATATGACAAATTATACAAAAAATTCGTGCGTATGTATTTTATATACATAAATATAATACATTTGTATAGTGCTTTAAGAGGGAATGTGCGAAAGAAAAGTACGAAAAACGAGGAAAAAGTGGACAAATAATTAGAAGAATGGAACTGGGAAACTAAAATAGACCGAAGAGTGACAGACATCACAAAACAAGGTAAATAAGAAAAGAAAGACAGAGAATATGTAAAATGTGAATCTAATAGAATTTGACACGTGGCAAATATAGCGATACGGAAAAGTGGAAGGGATGGCACGAAATTAGCTAATATACCTGAAAACGGAGAAATAGAGAAAAGGGTAGAGTACGCTGTTATTGACATAAAATAAATGAACCAGACAAAAGCATACTTGCATAAGAAAGGAGCAAAGATAACAAACAAGAGGAACAGATCGAGGTTGGCAGAACAATTAATAATAAACAAATCGGGCAGTACAGGTACAATTAAAGAAGTCGTAGGAACAGAAAGAGGATGCGCAGAAGAAGTGGACAGAAAGGACAGCAGCGACAAAGAAACAAAAACAAAAGAAACTAGATATAGCGAAATAGAATGTTTGCTATATATTCTGAAAGAAATAAAGGAGAAGATAAGAGAAATAAAAAAGGGCATTTAAAGCATAAGGGAGGAATTAGGAAACATAAGTAGGAAGTGGACCTCTAAGACAAAAGAGTGGAAAAACAAATGGGAAAAAGTAGAACAAAAGATAGAATAGGAGGATAAAATGAAAGCAGAAGAAAAGGAAAAAATGGAGTAATTGGAAAAAATATTAAAAGCATAGGATAAAGGAGATCACAAGAGCAACATCATAATAATGAGATGGGAAGCACCGAAAGCGGAAATAGCAAAAGGAGCGCCGGAAAAATTGCTAAAAAAAAGGCATAAGAACATAAGTAAAAATCTCAAAAACGCGGTCGATAAGAAATGGATCAAGACAATGATTTGACTTAAGAGAAATAGCAAGTGCAGAAAGGTATATAGGAACAATGGCGAGAGTAGAATACAAGAAAATGGTGATAAACGGCAAATAATTCGTATAGAGTGAATATGAAGGAGAGAGAGAAATGGAAATTTTGTCCAGCAAGAAGAGCTCCTACAATAGCAACGCATAGGTTACTGTGTCAGCTGAATACCCATTTGGGGGGGGGGGGCTTCACGGAACTTCGCAAGTTTAGAAATCCGTAGAAAAGATATACTGCATAGAAACAGGATGTTTTTGGAATATAACAGGTATTAGCTTCAAAAATTAAGGTTTTCTGGGAATATTCACAACAATTTGTCATTACAGAATTACCTGAGACATCAGAGGAAGAAGAAACGAGCTAAAATAGAAGAAATACATTCCAGAAAGTTTTGTATGGAAATGTCAACTAGCAAAGGAAAAAAAAAGGGACTTTTGGAAGGATTATAATAAGAGTATGGTAAGTACTATAAGAAAAAATAGAAGGAAACAAAAAGATAAAAAAACATACAAAAAAGATAACTTATAATAGCAAAAGAAGTAAGCAGAATTCTAGTAGTATACATCACCGAAGGGATGGATACAATGAAGGGAATTTGCAAAGAACTACTAGAAGAGGATGACTCTCAAGTAAATTTGATGACTGGAAAAGATTTTAACTCAAGAACGAAACTAGAAGTTCAACAGTCCACAGAGTATAGAAGGAAAAAAATAAAAAGATAGAAACATTAACATGGACGGAAAGCGGCTGATAAAGGAAGTGGAAGAAAGGGAATATATACACTAAATGGGAATGCAAATGAAGATAGAGAAAAGGAGAACATTTTCATCGGAGGAAGAAGAAACACCATTACAGATTATGTGATAGTAAATACTGAGATAGAAGAAAATGAAAAAATATTCAGGGTAGAATATTGTAGAGGACTATATATTAGTAGTATTCACTATAGAAGTAAGGAACATAGGTTCAAACAAAGCAGGAAGGAAGGAAGAAGAAATAGAAGTAGAAGTGCAAACATAGATAAAAGAAGAATTAAGAAACTTTAAAGAAAAACAGAAAGAAAACGTAGCAGTAAAAGGAAAAATAGTAAAACACGGATTGCCAGGAAAAGAAAAGAGGGCGAAAATCGTGCATGCACAGGACAAGGAAGGGAATTGGATCATTGAAGGAGTGCCACAGACAAAAGAAAAAATGCAGAAAAAACGAGAATTGCAAGAAATTACGAAATGTAGAAATAAAACTGAAATATGAATATGTATATACAGAAATTAGAAGAAAAAATTTCAAAAATAAATAAAGAGATAGAAATAAACGAATGGAAGTAGTATTTTAAAAAATTATTCTTCGGAAAGAAAGAAAATCCAGCGCTAGAAAAGGAAAATGGAATTATTGTGGAAGCGGTGGAATGTTCGGGCCAAGAAATCAAACAAGAGATAAACAGATATAAGAAAATGTTGAAAAGAATATACAAAAGAAAAAATATTTAGAAAGAATGAAAATTGAGTGCTATAACACCAAACTACAAACATGGAAACAGAAAGAAAATCGTTAATTACAGCGGAGTAACGCTATTAAAAAAGATATACAAAATTTATCCAATGACGTTAGAAAAGGGTTCAGACAAAGAGTGAAAAAAAAACGTCATACCAGACATGCAAACGAGATTCAGAAGAGGAAAGAGGCACTGTATATAATATATAGATACTACAATACGCAATAGATAAAGAATTAAATAAAAAAGAGGTAAAATGTATGCCTTTTTCGTAGACCTAAAGTCTCCTTCGATTCGCTAAATATAAAAGGTCTATGAAAAGTAATGAGGCAAAAGGCATAGACAAATACATAATCAGTAGGATAAAGGAAGACTACAAGAAGCCAAAGAATACGCTAAAAGTGAACAGAACGACATCGGAAAAATTCTAGACCATATTAGAACTACGACAAGGTTGCCCTTTTAATCCAACGCAATTCGCAACCTATATTGCTGATCTTAAGGAAGAGATCAGAAAAGGATAGGACAATAACTAATGGACAGGATAGGACAATACATTTTGGGCGCTAGCTTACGCAGATGAAATGGTAATACTCTCAGCCACCCAATGAAATAAAAGACATGCTAAGACGGCTGGAAACATTTTGGATAAAATGGCGGCTCACGTTATATACACGATATTCTAAAATAATGGTCTTTAGGAAAGCAAGAGGAAGAAAAAGACAAGAAGAATAAACATGGGAGGGAAAAAGGATAGACACGATAAAGGAAGTTAAGTAGTAGGTTGAGTCATAAATAACTTCCGATGCAACTAGATAGAAGTTATGTTCGTATCTACGCACCGGGTTAAATCAGTTTTTGTTTTCGCTAAATAGATAAAGGTTTAGTTAGTCTTCTATCAATTGTTTATGCAATGCACGTTTTATTTAATTGTTCTTCGTAACCACTAAAATGAAGAGTGAAAAAGTGCACTTTCGTCATGTGATGCTTTGAAAATTTAAACAAGGCAATAGTACTAAAGCGTCGGGTTAAAAAATATGCAGTGTACCAGATGTACAAGCTTAAATCCGCTGTTCATTATTTTAAAAAACACATGTTTTTTTTCATAAAAAGCAAAAAAACAAATTTATTCAAAATACTTTCCCCTGCTGGCAACACATTTTTCTCATCTATCGGACAATTTGTGAATACCACGCAAAAAAATTCCTTCTCTTTTGAGGCAAACCACTTATCGAGCCATTTTTGCACAGCTTCGCAAGAATCGAAATGCCGCTGAGCGAACGCATGATCCATCGACGAAAAAAGTTGGTAGTCTGAACGGGTCAGGTCTGGTGAATAAGCGGCATGTGGTAGCACCCGCCACTTGAATGTCTTCAAAAAGTTTCGAACCATTATTAACACGTACACCAGTACGTTGTAGTGGAGGAAAGTCAGCTTCTCGTGTCTTTGTCGACATTCCGGCTTTTTTTAACGCAGAGCACGGTTCAATTTGATCGGTTGTTGATGGTAGCAGTGGGCATTGACAATTTCACCAGGTTTCAATAATTCATAGTACACGGTACTCTGCTGATCCCAGCAAACGCATAGCATCGTCTTCCGTCCAAAGTAATTTGCTCTTGGGGAAGATGTTGATGGTTGGCCGGGATCAACCCAAGATTTCTTGCGTTTAGGATTCTTAAAATACATTCACTTTTTATTGCTGATTACAATCAGGAAAATGCAGGAATGATTTTTTTTTTGTCTGGCAAACAAGATTTCGCATGTGTTCTGACGTCGCTTTATCCGCCTATCGTTTAGTTCTTGCGGCATCCATTTCCCGATCTTTTGAACCTTTTCCATAGCACGGAGACGCATGGAAATGGCTGGTTGAGTAACACCCAATTGCTCCTCAAGCATTTTTTACGATTGGATATCGTCTTCATCCAAAAGAGCCTACAATTGATGGTCCTCGACCTTTTTCGGCCGATTTTCACACTTCTTGTCACTCAGCTCTAAATTTGCATCTTTAAACCAGCGAAACTAATTTCTGCAAGTGGTTCCCGATAAAACACTGTCACCGTAGGCCTCCAAAAGCATTCGGTGCGATTCGGCAGCCGATTTCTTCAAATTAAAGTAGAAAAGCAGAGCTTGACGCATATGTTCTTTTTCTGGCAGAAAACTAGGTTTGATTATCAAAGTAAAAATGTATGTTGTGGTATGAAATTGCTGACGACGCACACTGATTAATATTGCCCGATGTCAAACTCATAAAACACAAGTATGGAATATCAGGGTAGCTTATACGCTCACCAATGCCGTCTATGAACAAAAAGTGAAATTAAGCTTATACATCTGGCATATAGTGACGATTTACTAAGCGATCAGGCAGTTAGAAATTGGTTTGCCAAATACCGTTCTGGAAGTACGTCTTTAAAGGACGAACCGAGGGCGGGATGTCCGTCCAACTTTGACGACGACAACTTGTCAGAGGCAACTTTGAAGCAAAATTCACGTCAATAAACAAAAGATATAGCAGAAAGGTTGAATACATTACAATCAACTGTTCGTCACTGCCTGCAGAAATTAGAGACTCAGTCACTCGCCAATCGTAAAAACGTTATTCTTTTACACGACAATGCGCGACCTCATACAGCAAGGGCAACTCAAGAAAAAATTCTTGAACTTGAATCGTGAGTTTTACTACACTCTCTTTACTCTGCGGACGTTGCCTCAAAAGATGATCATTTTTTCTGTTCCTTGCAAAATTTTTTCAATAGAAAATGTTTCAATTCCGAAGAGTAAATCTATCAGAATAAGGCTGTCGAAAATTTCTACGAATATAAACCAACAACATTTTACAAAGTAAGAATTGAAAAGCTGCCAGGAAGATGCGAAAAGGTCATACCTAAAAGCGGTGAATACATAATAAAATAATATAACTTTGTTATTTAATGAAAGGAGAATAAAAGTCGTATAAAAAAAAAATGGAAGCTACTCATGGCTCGATCTAATACTTAGGATACATGTTAAAATCAAATTTAATGAATAAAAGATCTGTAAAAGAAGCGGTTAAGTAGGCTGCTGACCGTAACATTTATATAAAGTATTGGACAAAAAACAATTAAAGAGGCCAGCAAGAAAGTTCCACTTCTAAATAGTTCGATGCACATACATCGAGCCGCACTCCGAAATCTCGATCGAAGAAAATCAATGCAGCGTATTAAGGAGTAACTCGGCGTCTGATAGCAAACGGAATAACATGTTTGGAAAGGACTAGTAGATGGCTGTAAAAAAAGCAGTAGAGCATAAAATCAAACGCGTTAAATTCTTAAAATATGAAGCGCAAATGGAAACAAGCACAACAGTTGAAAATATAATTGGGATATTGCATTAACCCCTATGTAAGTTTCCAGATGATAAAACGCGCGTGTGCCGTCAGCGTAACACGCAATGCTTTATTAACAAAATCAGTTCAATCAAACCACATTTGATGTGCGAGAGACGGATTTATACCAACTGCCGCAGACCCATCATAAGCTGTTACGGCGTGACAACTCTTCCAGGCCTACTTAGTGTCTTGAGTCCCTGTAAGGTGGCCACAAGTTTGTGTTACTGTGCCCTGGAAGTGGATCACAAGTCATCCAGCGTTCGGGGGTGCTTCAAGTAGTGCAGTTCACAAAAATGGTTTTGTCACTCAATCGTTTTGCAGAGGGATTGCTTAGTTCACCTTGGTGCCTGACTAATTCCTCAATCCAAATTACGTTTTGTCTTCCAGCAGCTATCATCCATGATTGTTTGGACAAGGTTTGTCCAAGTTTGTTACTCTCACTTCACATCGTTGTCCGCAATATCTTCCCTAATACGTTCTCTTAGTCGTCATGATGTCGCTCAATCTAAACGATTGCAAATCCCGTGAGCGTTATCCAGGTACATGCTAAGCAACTGGCCATGGTCTTGAATCTCCTCCTTCCGTGCAAACAGCCGGACAGACGCAAGCTTCGATTTAGTCAGCGAGAATCGCGAGGACGAGTGGGTAGAACATAGTCAAGATCGTATCCTCGGTGCCGGAGAACTCCTGAGGTACTCGTTCCCCCAGAAGAAATTATAGGCATTCTCGGACTCATCCGGAGACTAGAAGAGTCTGGACTCTGCATGGCTATCCACAAAACAGAGGCATTGTAGCTTTACAATCCTCGTCGCCATGGGGGGCTGGTAGCTCCTAGCTCCAAGTAGATCAGACCTGCATCGAAGTGGGCTTCGGGATGAAGTACCTGGACGGATGGATGGGTGGCTTGACCACTTCCTTACAAACTTCGGGGGGTCCGAGGAAGGTCTCCGTCGCTAATATGCGGGGTTCATGCGCTCCGTGGCCCTTTATGGGGCCTCGGCCTAGTCGCACGATCTAATGGCCCAACCAGCACAGCCGGGACGGATGCACTGAATTGGAAGGTTACACGCCGTACTGCACGACTTCCTACGCAGCGGCTATGGTTCTGGCGGGATAAGTGCCCGTCGAACTCCTGGTGAAGGAGGTTAAGAAGAGATACTCCCTCTCCCTCTCCGTCTCCCCCCCCCCTCACCTCTCTCTTCATGTCTCTCCGCGGAACGGGGGATGCTCCCCGGAATTGGCGATCAATGTGACGACCATGAGACACCAAACCTAGCAGCGTGCTGTGACGGAATGGCGGCGACGCCTTTCCCTCCAACGTGAGGCAGTGCGCTGTCGCGGCTGTCCTTCCGAGCCTCGAAAAACAGCTAGATAGAACCTGGAGAAGGTTGGTTAACCATCTAACGCAGGTGCTCACCAGGCATGGTGAGTACCTATCTTTTCGGTGAGTAGCTGTGTTGTATTAAGAAGGAGAGGATGACACAATGTCACCACCGCCCTGAAGCGCGAAACACGGTCCAGCATAGAGCCAGTAATGCTGCAGAAGGAAGCCGCGAAGCAGGTCCCGAGCGCACAGATCTTGTACGCCGAAGAGCGAGTTGGGGCGGGGGGGGGGGGGAGCAGACACTTCCCGTCACCCGCACTCGAATAATCATTTTTCAAGTAGTGCCACTGAAGAAGAGCTCATTTTTATAATAAGCCTCCTATTGCATCAGTGGCGCTACTGGGGCCCGCAGACGGCCTAAGTGGGGGCTAGGATCTGTAATGCATGTAACTTCCTGGATAGAGAGCGGGGGGGCGTGCAAAGCGGTCGTGCAATCCCATCAAATCAAAGACGTGCCTGGAAGGGAGCGCGTGCCTATGACCTCCCTCCCCCCCCCCTCCCCCCAAATTTGTGCGCCTCTAAGAGCTGCAACGCGGGGATATTATAATGTGTTGCTTATAATTCCCTGTGCCCCCCCCCCGCCAACTGCTTATAAGATGACCGTTGTGGAGGTTTTAGACGGTGCAAATCTGTAAACCCCCCCCCCCCCCCCCCTGACCCTGAGAGCCGTGGAGTGTATAAAGAGTTTCCTCACGTAAAAAAAGGCACTCTCGGACAATTGGGGCGTGTTGTCAACATTCTAAAGCACCGGGGCTCAAAGAAGCCAGATTGCACGTACAAGGGAAAAATCCTCACTCGTCGTGGAAACATTTATATAAAGGTACAGGAATCACCATTCAACATATACAAAGTGTTAAGCAATCTCTTGATAGTCCGTATGCTTCCAGGCAAAACTCTCGGCTTGGACGCTTGGCCACTCTGTGAATCGACACAGGAAAATGTTATAAGTTCATGATTTCTTCTTTAATTATTTCTATAATTATTTGACGCCACTTCATTAACCATATCTCAAAGCTTAAGACCGAAATAACGTAATTTAGATATTTGGGTCAATAAAAATGAAACTACATAGTAATTGAATAAATTTGCGTTTACTTTGCTCTATGTAAAAGCTTTGCGTCATTCCTAATCTGTACAATGAAAGCTGCCACTTTCCAAAGACCGACGTGTTATTCGTTTCCATCAAAAATACACAAAGCAGGGAACAAGTAATATCAGATACAGTATATAGATGTACAAGGCAGAGATCAGTGCAGGAAAGAATTGAACGAAACAGAAATATTACAAGGTAAATTTTTGAAACAGATATTAGGACTTTACTACGAGCGCGCGCGTGTGTGTGGGAGGGAGGGCAAAGTGTAAGTAAAATGATTAATCGGTCATTATTGGTAATAAGCCGATGATACGATCAGTGAAATGTTTGTCTAAATTCAATACATGAACCGATAATTATTAATAATTCCCAGTTATCTTTGATACATTGTGAATAGTTGAACGCTTGTCTCAGCTAACCCACTCTCGTACCGGAAACAACACAGAAGAGAAGTATGGATCCGACCAGAACTCAATAAAAAGATAACCAATTTGACCAGGAATTTGTAATTCTCGTTAACACGTTGAGCGCCACGCGTATTTCTAAGGCAATCCCGTTTAGGCCACGCGCGCCGCTTCGAAGCGGTGGTATTATAGGGTCAGTGTTTCCTATCGCAGTAGAAGGTAGTTTACATTTGAAACGTGATTTCTATAGGCATTCATTCAACACGTTACGCGCGAACAAGTCTGTTTTGTGTTCTTTACCGTTTGGGTCGCTAGATAAGATTTTATCGAAATGGATTCGTGGTCGGTGTTTCTTTTGCGACAAATCAGTTCATTACAGTTCTTGGTCCCGTTCCGACAAAATTTTCTTTAGCCCTGAGCGCCAAAATGTCAGTAGAAGAGTGTGAAAACGATAGCAGCTGTGATATGCAACAAAATATGGTAGAGCTATGGCCAGAAAAATGATTAAGAGAGTTGTCACATTTTGTGATACCAGTAAAGGAGAACTGTTTTTATGTTTACCGTGTTTTAATACAATCCATTAATCCTGTAATACGACAAAATTAAGTAAATTTTAAATAAATATTTCGTAATTCCTTGTATGTATGTTTTTCTAATGTAAATTTTTTAGTTCTATATTATGCTGTACGCTGTCAGTCACCGGTGGCTGACGTGGCGCTCAACGTGTTAACAAATCCAGTAAAAAGAGTGTAAACCATAGTATGTTTCCCGTAAAGCTGAGCATACAAATTATCAAGAGGTCGCTTTACATCAAGTCAGAGAAATTTTCATTTTTGGTCTGGTTGATTTTGCAAAGGGTCTAGCTTAATTCCCTCTTTTCGATGTTCGGCGTGCTGCTGAGATTTCTATTTTCTTCTGTACAGTGGTCACGGAGATTAATGCTGAATACGTTAAACGCCACGCCGGTTTCTAGGGACAGGAGGTAGACTTTTCGTTCACGTTATTCCTGCGTCCATGTCGGTCATTGTGTACTTGTGAGACTGAACATTTATTTTAGGCGACATCGGTTTTTATTTGGTCAATGCTTTAAAGAAAAGAATATAATACTTAAAAGCATTAATATAATTTATCAAATCAAAATAAGTAAAGGTGTGATTTGCTTGTATTGTATTGATTACAGACGGTTGTCATTTTTCGCATTAAAGTTTCGCGAGAAGGGACTATAAGTGAACTCTGGATACGAATCCAAAACAGTATTTGTTGTGATAGAAAAAAGTCACCCGAGCCAATTGTTTATACTCTGGCTCGCCTATCGGCAAGCAGCACGCAGTGGCCCGCTTCACGGCTAACCGTGGCGTCAACGGAATAACACGTAAAATCAGCGTGGCGTTTAATATGTTAAGGTGTAAGAACATTAGAACATTTTTCTGGGTTAACTCATCGTGCAGCGAAGGCCGCTGACACTCTGCCTTCCAATATTCTGTACCATATGAAGAACGATTATAACATTTGATAATACGATGGATAATTTATAAAAGATAAGAATACGATATAATGATCATATCGATATATTAAAATCTCCCAGGAAAAAGAAATCATCGGTCATTATTAACGAATAATAAGATATGTTAAAACAACATTTTTTTAAATAAAGAGAAATTTTTATAAAGTTAAAGAAGATAAATAGAAAAACGCCTAAAAAACACCAACAATTAACAAGCTATAACATTATCGATATTCGAAATTGTTGCTGCTTACAAGTGAAAAACAGTCGATTATATATTACACTTTTCTTAAAGAAAATTATCAAATTTTCCACGAAACCTACATTACAATCACACATGCTGTACAAAACAGAATAATGAAAGAAATAATTCACATTTCCTGAAGATAGCTAGGAATTGTTTATAATTATCGATTAATCTGATAAACTTCCACATATATTCTACAAAACCCTCCAAGAAATGTATTTCCTTATCAATCATACCGTAAAAAAATATGGAACGTGCCTCCTTCTTTTTGTCATCTGGTTTAAATAATAATTTCGAGTTTTTAATTATGTGAAAGTGGACGTACATAACTGAAGAAAACTCTCGACAAGAAACATATTTATCGTACATTAAAATGATTTCAAAAAATGGATTTCTTTAGAAATTACGTTGTATAGGTATCTAAAATGTACGTCAATTTCTATTATTTAGATCTTATAAGACATGGTTACTCCTGACTGTCTTCTTCCTCGATATGATATAACTAATATGCTATGTTAATGGTCTTAGCGAATAGCTGTTCTAGGGTAAATTGAAGAACAATTTGAATTCATACGGCTCTATTACGAGCTCTCTTCAAGTATATTTACTAAAATTGTTTCAAGTTGCGTTACAGCATTAGAATGTAGTGTAAATGCGATTGTTGTGGAAAATATTGTGCAGTTTGGATGGAATTTCTGAGGTGAATTCATGAACCAACCGACATAGCTGGCAAAAGTGTACATTATGTAAGTGCTGTATGATTACTTATGTTTTTAAAACTGTTGTTGTTTGTATATTGTCTATTATTTTTCTATGTTATTCTATTTGAGTTGGGATTGCGTACGAAGAACTTAATTTACAATTTGGATCTATTGCAACTAAGTGAAAACGGAACCTACCTTGTAATCAGATTAAAATTATAATAATCACTAACATAGCATATTAAATATCTAGATCTAATTTTTGTTTTATTCGAATACCGGTACTCAATGAGAAATGCATTTATCATGTGTCGAAATATTTGAATAAGAATGTATTCTTTTCTATTATGAATCACACTTTACTGCAATACGCAAAATGCTTCAATATTGATTATCCAGATTAAGTAACGGCTTCATTTTTTATTGAAGTAAAATTAAAAATAACCAAAAGCCTGGATACTCAATCAAAAATGCAGTTACTATACATAAAAAAATCATTCCATTCTGAATCACGTAATGCATACACATACTAAATATTCTTTAATTCATATTATCTGGTCCAAGTAACAAATTGGATCCTTTATTAAAATGGAAAGAACGTATATAATCGGCTACATGTTTGGGCGTGTGACAAGAAATGTATTCGGCGTGCTGCAAATTGCTGAAAAAAGTAGCTTCGTTTCTAACAATAAGTTATTCTGTGCAAAGAATTAAATGCGATATTTCCTTGGAATAACTGCCTGTACCTTATCGTGTATCAAAAATTCAAAACATTTCTCCCTTTTCCTGTTTTCTCCTAAGTGATCTATTCTTTCTTTCTAAATTCATATATTATTATAAATCAGGAAGCTAAGCCTCGTTTCCCAGAAGCTTCATTTCTTATACTCGACTTCTTTCTTTATCATTCTACGATATTTTCTTTTACAGGATCATATATAGAGGCAGTTTACCTAGCTTTCCTGCGGACGATGTACGTACACGCTCTCGCATATATATTGGCATATAGTTATTTTGTATATACGAAAAACATATATACACACACGTGCGCATCGTAATATTGCATTTTAACTTCACCCATTTGCAAACCAAATTATCGTATTGCAAATCAAGTTTTTCTATAAAAATGTTTTACTTTCGTCTTAAATTTTTATAAAAAAAATTTGTAGACAAAAATGTACATCAAATATTTATTCTACAAAAATTAATTGGAAATATTGTTAATCTAATTTAATTTGTTGATTTTAAATATGAAGGTTTTAACCGAATAAAAATAAATCACCAACTAAAATTAGGAAATGCAAACTTAAAAATAATTTGTTTATTACAATAACAAGGATTATATGGTATATTTTTGTTTCTCGGAACGATTGATAATTAGGGCGTGTGTATGTAACATAAAAATTACACATTCTTATGAGTATATTTAGCAATCGTATTCGACAAATGGTGACAGATGTTGTTTCAAATATATATTTTTGTACAATATTAAATCCACATTTTACTCCTAACAGAGAAAATTTAGTTTGCAAAAAGGTGAATTCGAAGTGTACAATCTGTGCGCGTGCACGCACGTATGCAACTATACACGAACATTGTGTGTGTACACTGCGTATGCCACTATTATACGAACATTATGTCGTATACGAACACTTTTTCTTGCAATTGTTTAAATATTTTTAAAAAAGACAGATGTATGTCAGTTTTAGTTAGACGTAAATGTCAAAATCTCAAACATATCAGCGTACCTATAAATAAATTTACCCTACAATATTTTAGGAAAATAGGTCCATGCGTTGATATTTCTGTATTCGAGTGTGCACCAATCAAAAGGATGAAGAATAATAAAAATTCCAAAATCTGAGTAAAATTAGTTTACAAATTGGTCATTACGATATTTCGACAAAAGTATTAAGGTTTGAATGCGTGGTAAAATAAGTGGAAATCAAGAAAAAGTGAAAAACCTAATCAATCCCCGAGTTCCATACAAAATCACTATTTTTCCTGCTTCTGTGGTCGTTTTTAGAGAAGCAAAATGGGGCAGAAATAATCAGAATCTCGAAGTCTGAGAAATTTCAGTGTACAATAATTGCACATTACAAAATCTCCATTAAAGCATTGAGGCTTAAGAATGAAATAAAACAAGTATGATAGAAGTCAAAAAGAAGTAGAGAAAAACTCATCAAATCTCGGAACTTCGAGTCAAGTCACTCTTTTTCCCAGTTCTAGGGTGGTTTTTAAGTGCGTAAAGGGAAGCAGAGAGGGACAGGTGCAACCCCAGGTTGGTCTGCTTCGCAACGGGTGGTTTAATGAGGCGATTCACGCGATGCAAACAACCGCTCATTGTTCTGCCCCGGCGGCGCTCTCATTAAACTCACGTGACCGCTTGTCACATCTTATTAAGTGGCAGGAAATTTGATTTCGTCTCCGATACCGCCGCAGCTCTAGTTAAATGTGATGTATTACTTCATCAGTCGTATTAAGTGCGGGCAAATGATCGCCGATTGTCGCGGCTCTTCCCCCTTCTGCCTGAATCTCAATTCGAATCCTCCATTCGTTTCTCCCTCCGCTCCTTTTTCGACACATGCAATAGTTAACACTTAAACTATTAAATTTGTTGGAGAACTAGACTCTACTTTAAGATATACTGTAAATAGATTATAAACAAATCATAGTTCGTTGACAAAAATAATTTCTTAATTTTTTGTCGTCCGTCCTACATGTAATCCTCGAGTCAGCACGATTCGACTTACGACGATTCGCATTTACGATCAAAATATTGTATGAAATAAAAGGACTGTCTCATCCGCGATCAAAATGAATGTATCAACCGCTGTTACAATGGAATAATAACGGCTGATACGGGTGCTAATAAAACTTATTTAAAAATGAGAGTTTACTAAGACAGAAGGAAAAACTTTGACAGAGTTTTGGTAGAATTTTAATAAGCTCTCAGGAATTAAAAATATGAGGAAGAAATGGAAAGAGATCACCCCAGTGTGCATGTACAAAATATGAAAAAAAAACTTACTAAACGATCTGAAAATATAACCAATTCGATGATTGAAAGAGAAAATAATGTTAAAAAGATTACTTTTCTCATCATACAACTTGGCCAGCAATTAAATTTGGAATTTGATTACAATAATATAAATCATCGAAAAAGGTATAAAAGATCTTACAAACAAATGTTGAATTTTGAAACTCGAAGGATTGTGGAAAAAAATGAAAGCAAGAGCTCAACGTAAAAAGAGTTAAAAAAAAATCATATAGAAGAAAATGGTAAAAGTTTTTTTACGAAATTGATAAAGGCATGCAAAAATAAAAAAAAAATGCTGAAGATTAAACGAAGTAATCAAAGGTTCTTAAGTATAGACTGGACTTGCTCGTTAAGAAAAAGTGTGCAGCAAATAGAAAACCGAAATAATTGAACTAAAATTCGATACATTTCTTTAAATTATATATATTCATTATCTTTAACCATCAGACGAGTGTGTGTAATTCCTTTCCCCAACATCCATCTATTTCTCTCTCCTCCTCTCTCTCTTTCTCTCTTAATAACCTACAGTAGTAACTTTATTATAGAATAAAGTATTATCCAAATAATTAAATGTTTAAAACAGAAATATTTTTCGCATTTGTACAAAGTAGTCTTAACGAGCAATATAGTAACATCTCCATAAGAATTACCCAAAAATACGTTTATAACTGGCATTTGCACTGTTCCTATGCCTCTGCTATCTAAATTGGACTCAGCTGAGCGCGCGATACGGCACACAATGCGGTACCCAGCGGGACTCCTTTGAACAGAATTCACGTCTTGACACTGTTTAACACGAAAATATAACTTTTTTCATTTAACTTTCTTTTTTTAGATAAACTACTGTGGGAATGGGAAAATAGTGCGCCGTGAAAATATATAAATATTCCGTAGGTTATAAGAGCGTGGACCCACTGAAGAACGTTTAGGCTACAAGGCGACGATACAAGAGCGATATTGACAGGGCACGGTTTAGTTTTACGTGACGCATGGTTTGAAAGAATGCACGCAGCCCAGAGCGTGAGAATGTCTATGAACGAGAGGGGGTGCGTGCAGGGATGCTAACGAGGAAGGGAATAATTTAGAAGAGGGAGATTCTTAGCATAAAATATAGAGAAGAGTCAGAAGAGAAGAGTCAGAAGGGAGCAGTCGGAAGAGAGCAGTTGAAGAGAACGGTCGGAAGAGAACAGTCGAAGAGAGTAGACGGAAGAGAACAGTCAAAGAGTTACAGTAGTTACAGAGTTACAGAGTTAAAGAGTTACAGAGTCAAAGAGGAAAGAGTTACAGAGTTACAGAGTCAAAGAATAAAGAGTTATGGAATAAAGAGTTAGCGTATAGGGAATCGTATATATAGTGTAATTGTATCTTCGTAATAATAATAAACTATTCATCTATATCGACACAAGTCTCTGGCGAAAAATACTTGAACCTAACCCTCCATATTCAAACCTTTCAAATCAATCCCCCACACTACATATCAACATATTGATGAGAGTTTGTCCAAAAAATGAGATTAAACACGATGTAATTACTGAAGTGATAAGTTTATTAAGTATTAAATATATAAAAAGAAATAAATGTAACGATACATCGACTAAAATGAGGAACACTGCGACATTGCATAAATGACTCTTCAACACTTACAAGCTTTCGATGCTAGTCGCTGATTCTCTACATACGACTGTCAACATACGACACTACACATCACTCTCTATAATTCGACTTCCAATATTTGACTTTTTTCCCGACTCTTCATTCCCGAATATCCTCCCCAGGCCACCAAGCACAATGTTTGCACGGGATAGAAATACTCTATCGTAATAATGCAGCTTTAGAGATCAATGTTCGCGTCATCTGCCGTATGATAATGTATACTAGGTGCATAGGAATTTAGGATGTCCTAAGTCCTCGAACGTATGAAAGTGCGTGCGCGCGCACGTGTGTGTCTGTTTGTCTGTATATGAAAGGTGTGTGACTGAGGCATTGCCTAGGGCAATGCAAGGACAGTCGATTATGAGCAGTCTAGCCGTTCCGTTTGAGAGAAGGTGTTGAGTTTTGCGAGGAGTGTCTGTTAGAGAATTTGGTGGAGAGTTCAAAAATACAACAACAAGTCCTATACTAAATCTCAACTGTCATTTATCAACAATACTTTTAATAGTCTGTGTATATATTTCAATTCTTTTAATAAATAATATTTCTACTGACACCATTGCACTACACATATTACGCCCATATTTACTTATCCCAGCACTATTTTACAACTCAGTTTCTTTTATTACCGTCTCGGAAACGTAAAAGAATAACAGGTTATTAGTCACATTTGAAATAAACGTAATAAAAAAAATATTTAATATATCATTACTACTGTGGTATAATGTGGGTTTATTCTTGAATATATATATATTGTTTATTGATAGGAATAAAATATATACAAACACTACTGACACTATTACTAATCGGAGAGAATTGAGATATAAGATTGCACTGGTCGTCGTACTTCTTAACAAACTTCTTTACGTCGTACTTATCTGTTTGCACCCGACTTCTTTACGCGACTCTCTCGATCGATTCTCTTTTCTCGACTGTCCCTACCAGACTAACCTGTGCATTTTCGGCACACAGCGCATACACACCCTCATACATTCGAGGCCATAGGGCACTCAAAATTTCTATGCCCTGTGTATACATTATGGCGCGACCGTTCGCATTTAAGACTGTGCTGTTCCAACGCATTATCTTTACCAAACGTCCAAATACCGTTAAAATTCTCGCGCACCACAATACTAATACCAATACATTATTATATTAAAGACGATGCAGACTTATGCTCCTACGTTATTAGTCCAGTGATTTCTTTCCTACCAACGTTAAGCAAATCGTGTCTCTCTACTCGCAAGTGACGTTCAAATCGTATCTCACTCTCTTCGTAACTGGCCCTTAATCCGTGTCTCGTAATTCGTAAGTGGCATTCGGGTCAAGTTGTTTTCGTCGTTATTATTATAGTCCGGCTTATGCATTCAGCGGAAACCGTGGTCATAATTATATTGCGTATGGCCCCATTTTGTTCGGCAGCGTTCCTCAACAATATGTTAAAAAAAAATACAAATAATAAAGTTTGCGACGATCATTTTTAAGCTGGTTTTTAAATGTCTCACTTGCCCGCCTCACATTTAACCTGCTTGTATTATCCGAGGTTCTCTTTGTACGCTGGCCTTTTTGTTCAGCAGAATATAAAGGCCTAGAAAAAACCTGTCTTGTACTTCATAAGTGACAAAAATCGTACCCATGTTTAGGAACCCTTAAGGCGTTATTCCTTACTGTTCGTTAAGATCAGTGATTCACTCTCTAATATCACTTCATACATTAACTATAATCAAGCAAGAGGAGAGGCAGGGGTCACTACGTCATATTTCCTTTTCTGTACTTAATTTAACTTGCGACTATTTTGACTTGCAACCAAAGTTTAAAAACAGAATTCGGCCTTAAGTAATATTACGAACAGTCATCGTGGTCTTTCTTTTTATTATAATTCCACTGTCACCGAATTTATATTACGGGTGAAAGAACAAATTTCGGAAAGGGTTATCTCTTTCGCGCCGAGCGTCGCATATATGCGGCATCCACTCGACGACCTGTGGGTACGGGCGCCGCATATACGCGGCATCCACGCCACGACTGCTGGGTACGAGCGCCGCATATGTGCGGCATCGAAAATGATCTGTACAAGTGCCATCTATAATCGATGGCAACATTTTTCGTTATCGGCAGAGCATTTTCCATTGATTTTATTGACGAATTGGATTAATCATTCGATCGTTTACTGTTTTATAGTGAACATTCTATCGAATCCATTAGGCAGTAAACGATCTTACATATTTGGTTTTTACAGGAATTAGGGATAGATCGGCTTAAGGTATAACTCCTAAAAATTAGACTTTTGAGGTTAGGGTTTTGTTTGAAAATGTATTTACAAAAATATCTTAGGCCCTTTCAGAATGAGTACAAAGCATAAAAATGGTATTATGTTTGAAACTGAAGTAACCGATTTTGAAAATGAAAATAATGTCCACCGGTGTAAAAGACGACGGAGAAATAATATATGCAGCACTTCAGAATCAGAAGCAGAGTTAATTGACGATAATACAAAGGACACCCAGTGCAACACAACATGGACATCGAAAAATTTCGCACCAAGGATTCATAAATTTTCCTCAAAAAATTCAGGACTGAACAAGAAAATAGGAAGATCGTCAAAAATTATCGATTACTTCGAACTATTTTTTTACCAAGAGCTCGTAGAATATATTGTAGATGAGACCAATTATTATTCGGCTCAAAAGAGCAATACCAACATGGATACTCAGAAAAACACGACATTAGAGGAAATGTACTGTTTCTTTGCGTTGTCACTATTCATGACACGTAATAAAAAACTAACGTTACACGAGTATTGGAGTACGGATAAATTTTTACACAGTAGTATTTTCAGTGAAGTAATGACCAGAGATCGGTATCTTTGGATACTACAGATGATACATTTTACCCGTCAACAATCCGCTGAAAATCGTCTATATAAAATAAGTGACCTAATAAACATGCTACCAAAATCGTTCTGCGACACATTTTATCCATATGAAAAAATTTGTATCGATGAAAGCTTGATGTTATATAAAGGTCGGCTGTCCTTCAAGCAGTACATTCCGTCGAAAAGGAATCGATTTGGAATAAAATCATACATACTCTGTGATTGTAAAACAGACTATGTCCAAGATCGTATAGTTTACGAAGGAAAGTCAACTGTTACAGAAAGTGACATCAGCGGAATTGGAAAATCAGGTGCAATTGTTTTATCGCTCTTGCAACCATTTTTAGGCCAAGGTCACACACTGTACACTGATAACTTTTATTCGAGCCCAGCATTATTTAACTTTTTACACGATAACTATACGAATGCATGCGGCACTGTCAAAAAAAGATGTCAAGGAATGCCGAAGATGGAAGAGAGACTGAAAAGTTTGATGTGAATGGAAGTGTGCAGCAAAAAACTTGCTAGCGATGAAGTGGATGGACAAAAAAGAAGTCTATATGATTTCCACTTTACATACTGTAAATTTTGAAGCAGTATCGAGATATGGAGGGCAACAGAGTGTCCAGAAGCCTGTTTGCATCACAGATTATAATATGTCAATGGGAATTGTAGATAAAGTGGACATGGTACTAAGTACCGTTAATTCAACGCGGAAATCACTAAAATGGTATCGGAAATTTTTCTTCCACCTCATGGACATCTGTGTGTGGAACGCATATTGTATGTACAAACATAATCGGAGAGAAACAATATCGATGGCAAAATTTCATCTGACGCTGATAAAACAGATAGTCCAAAAGTATCGTCACAATGCAACGGGACGTCAAGGCAGACCCGCTGATAATCCGATGAGGTTAATCGACAGGCATTTTCCCACATTTTGTAAGCCAAAAAACAGAAGACGACGATGTGTGATTTGTAGCAAAAATGATAAAAGAACGGATTCGCGGTATGAGTGCAAAGATTGCGATATTGGCCTTTGTATAGATCCTTGCTTCAGAATATATCACACAGAATTATTATTAATTGGTTTTTATATATTTTTTACGTATTATATTTACACATTATATTTTAATAATTTTCGTCTCGTTATTAATTATATTAAACATTTAATCGTTAAGTTTTGTAATTATATAAATATCTATGTTACCTATAATTTTGTACTTTGTACTTTAATAATTTTGTAAGACTTTTCATATTAACAATGTAAATATACTTATTACATTAGAGCAACGATTGTTTTATTCAGCACAGTTCCTATTTAAGACTTAGAACAACATATATACAGAAACCACGCGCACTGTGCATATTTTCGGCGCGAGTTTCCGTTCAGTGACGGTACTTTGGCGGACGGGGCTGCCGTAGCGAAAGGGTTAAACGTGTCTGTGCAACACTCCCCTGAGACAAAGCGATCCTGATCCTAAGGATGAAAAGTGTTTAAATGAATAGGAAGCTTTTTGCAGTAAAAGACGTTTATGTAAATACATAATTGTATATGCATTTCCTTACTTGCAGATTTCTGCCAGTTCGTGTCCTACGCATTTGTCTGAACAACCTATCAAATTAAACCCGAGACTGTCTCGAGTGCTCTAGTACGCTGACAGATCGTCGCAGTTTGAATATTTTGAGATCCATCAAAATTGTTAAAAATCCGAGTTCAGAAGACGTCTTCCAAGAACAGCGGCTGGGTGCGCCGC
The DNA here is from genome assembly GCA_038496175.1 of Ampulex compressa. Taxonomy (NCBI): domain Eukaryota; kingdom Metazoa; phylum Arthropoda; class Insecta; order Hymenoptera; family Ampulicidae; genus Ampulex; species Ampulex compressa. Next base: position 54,863 of record JBCFXI010000685.1, read on the forward strand.
GCGTTAATATCATTGATTACAGGTAAAAATATTAAATGCGGTAAAAAAATATTCCGTATACATTTAGCACTCGTGTGACTATGAGAGGAAGGGTTGAATTGAAGAGTCAAATGTCAAACTGATCACGTAGCAGAGTTACAAAATCGGAGTATTCTGCCCTTGTCCTATGCTCTCTATAAGTAAAAATCTGTGGTACACCCACGGAATCTAGTTTCTAAATGTACGCAAAGGGCAGACAACGGATGCGTTTCTTTTTCTTTAATTAGTTTTTAGCACCGACTGCTGAGGTCATTTAGCCTAGACCCTATTACTATTTAAGGTGGGTTCCGAACTGCCAATGCCACAGTATACATATCATATGGAAAAACCATCAGTAATGATGGGCGGAATTCGAACCCGGATTTCTCGCGTTGGAGTCCGAGCCTCTATCCACCACACCACCGTAGCTGTATACGGATGCCTTCTTGAGTATTCCTTATCGCTAGTTCAGGGTTTGCAATGGCAAGTCCTATCTTTCAATTATTAAAATATTTAGGATTATCAAGAGACATAAACTATTCCTAAAGAAAAAAACAAGTTGGTTGATTGCCGTATATTGCCGGAACATAATGTTCGATCGTTTAATACATTTTTCTTCCCTACTTTTACATTTTTCGGAACATAAGTCAACATATATTACAGTAAAGAAATACTTATACAGTAAAATCGCCTAAATGTAGCAAAACATGGATAACATATTTGTCGCTTACGTAGTAGAAGATACCGTTTTTCAGGCTTTTATGCCCTGTTGAACAAAAGGGCCAGTACACAAAAGGAATCCCGGACAAACAAAGCAGCTCAAATGTGAGGAAAATAAGTTGGACACTTAAAAATCAGCTTAAAAGGGATTCTCACAATATTTTTCTGTTTTATTTTTTTTTAACATATTGATAGGATTTTGCAAATCAAGAACTAGGATGCACGATTTAAGGGCTAGTTACGAGGAGAGAGACATGATTTGAGTGACACTTGCTAATGGGGAGACACAATTTGCTTAACATCGTTAAAAAAAGATGTAACTCGATTAATAACGTAGGAATGATAGGTCTGTATCGCGTTTAATATAGTAATGTATTAATATTAGCAATATTAGCATTAGTATTAGATATATTTTTCATTATTATTATTTCAAATGTGACTAAGAACCCGCGTTTTAAAATGCCAGAGACGATAATAAAAGAAACTGAGTTTTAAAATAAGTATCAGATGAGTAAATATGGGCATAATTGTATCTTGTTGGTCTCACTTTTATCGGAAAACTCTCACCAACATGTAAATAAACATTTTGCTTAAAAAAAAGTTAAATAAAAAAGATTATATTTTCGTGCTAGACACTGTCACGATTTAAATTATTTTTAAAGCAGTTCCGCCGAGTACGGTTTTATGTATCGTATTGCGTGCTTAGCTAAGCCCGATTTAGATAACATAGGCGAAGGAGCAATGCAGAAGCCACTTAGAAAAACACTTTTGGGTCGTCAACGGCATGATGCGGCCACGGCGCAACTGCATTGGCTTTTTCAACGGATCGAGACATATGTGGTATTAAGTAATTAACAACTGACAGGAAAATTAAAACAACAAGGAAAATAATACAAGTAAGCGTAACCAGGCACATATTATGATCATCGATAAGTTGAAACAAAGTAATCAAGCATCTTCGGACAGAGCGCCGACAGCAGAACGTTAATAAAATTTATTATATTATATCATATTAGGTTGACCCAAAAGTGTCTTCCGCTATCTGCACGCTGCTGCTTTATCTGGCAATGTTTATACAAATGTGAAACCTAATCTGTCAAATGTTGTAATCTTTATCCTTCAATCTTCTTCTAATTGTATGCATAATTCGATGAAATAATACGAAACAAATATGTTGTGCACCTATTATTCACTTACAGAACGGAAGAAACTTTTGGGTCAACCTAATATATTAATAGACAAGAAAAAAAAAACGGGTTATCTATGGTGTTAACGATACATGAAACATATCAAAATTTAAATACGTTTTTGATGCCTCACTCAGTGTTCGAGTTAATTTTACGCCAACAGAACCTGTTAACATATTTTTTAGAAAACTTGCACATATTATTTTGCACAATTCAGTTTTATGAATCGTGTATTTCCTAAGTTTTCCTTCCAGTCTATAGATCATTATACTTGATATAGTGAAGGTTCTCCGTTGTTCTACCTTTCTAAGCATTATAACTACCGAATCAGTCAAACTGACTAGTTATTTCGTAGAAAAATTGCATAACTTTTTGGTAGTCTTCTGAACAAATTATTGTACCGATGTGCTGACACTACTTGGCCGATTTTTTCCATAATATGTAGCACACCTAAAAACAAACCCAAAATTTGGTTGTCCTAAAATAAAAAATGAATACCTAAACACGTTCGAAAAGTAGACTCACAGTTTTTGTGCGAAAATTCATTGACGTAAAAATTTAATTTAAATTTTAGCGAGGACATAGGAACAATCAATCTACGAAGTTACCATGTGAAAACCAGAATCACGATCCATGTAAAATATGTTTGCGTATGAAACGCAGAGAAGTAAAAGGGGAAAGCAAATACAATCATTAAATCGGATAAATGCCATAGCAAAATAATAGAAATTTTTACGTAAAATCTACTTTTTTAAGAGTTAAATTACGTTATTTAGATGCGACTATGTATAATACAAGGATTTATAAAAAGGAAGTAAAAAGTTGAAATACATACAACCATTTAATAATTATATTTTGACAAAATGATGTAAATTCTCAAAAAGTACAATGTCCTAAATTTGTAAAATTCTTGTATAAAATTACAGTGTGGTACTAGTATCGGCATACAAATTTTGTATAGTTCCAGCATGAAGATTATTTTCAATCTGCATAAATACCAAGTAAAAAATTCTTGATTTACACAGTATTAAAGAAAGTTATCAGATTTGCGCCACCCAAATAATTTTCAATTTGCTTTGAAATTAATTTAATATAAAATAAAATGGAGAAACATACGTTACTACATAGACGATTTACAGTGGAAAAAAGATATTCAATCAAAACTATATTATAGTACGGTGACCTGCTTATTAATAACCTACCGGTGCAAAATTTATAAATCTAATCCTATCTAAAATAAATAATTTTTTGTTGTTTCACAAGCTATTAAGTTAGATATCTGACTGGTATGGTATATAACTGCACATATATTTCATAAAAATAATAAATGCTCACAGGAATGCCAGCCACTGTAACCAGTCTAATCGTTGCTCGGCTAGATTAGACAGGTTTTTCCTCTAAGATTCGTGCACAGGATACGCGGAAACGAAAGGGAAATTTAGAAGGGTAAGGAATCCGTTTATATTGCAAATTAATCCCAACACTTTATATAAAAGAAGATGATGGCGATTTAATGTATAAAGAAAATTTCGTTAAGAATAGCCCGCAATTTCGAACATATATATAATATAAATATAAATGTATCTATATATCTATGCTCCTCTATATCTATCCTCCTCTCATCTATATATCTGTATATCTATTCTCCTCTTGTCTCACGCAGTGGTTATTACTCTGACTCTTTATGTGTTTCGGATTTTCACTCACTCTGTGCCGTGCCACAGCCTGGAACGTGCACCCACTCACACTGCCCGCAAAAGAGTGCCGCTTTGGGCCTCTTTCGAAATTCAGGATCTTTCGGCGACGGAGATGTCCCCCTTTCCACTCATTAGGGTACTACTTATCGATCGCTAACGAGTACGTTGATAAAGGTAAACTACCGCTAGATCGGCGTCTATGTAACGTACGGTTACACCACTTACTTAATTTCCAATATTGTTAAAATATGCCAGTTTGAAATAAATATCAAGGTAATAAATTGTATTGCGATTAAAATTTTTGGTACTTTGAATTCAAAGATGCAAATAAAGAATTTAGCTTAAATTAGCAGTATTTTGACGAAGTATTTGACGAAAAAAAATGTTTAATGATTTTTTGAAATGTTGAAATTGAAATGGTTCTAAATGTGTAACAATCTCATAGAAGCTAGATTTTTGTGTAGTTTTACGATCTGCCTTACTACATTTATAAAACCTAGTAATTTTTGTGGCGTTTTATTTTATTTGCTGTATAGGATATATATCTACAACTTGTAGCTGCAAATATTTGTAACTCTACGAAATTTTCCAATCTCTCTTTAAGAAGAAAAAAGGTAAGGATAACATAACAAATCGAAAGGAACAAAAAAAAAATACTTATCTTAGCTTTGAAACGCCCTTTGGAGTTTCAGAGCTAAAAGTTTGAAGGGTGGCAAAGTTATGTGTCGATGATGTTTTTTCGAATAAGTGAATTCGATCGAATCCCGCCCATCACCTCTGGGTTTTCCATATGATATGTATATTGTAGTTCTGGTGGTCCGGAATCACCTCTTAGCAGTCGGTACCGAAAATTAGTTAAAAAAAATCAAAATCAAACAAAAACTAAAGAATCATTTCCGGATATTGCCGACTTAGTTTTTTTGTTTCTTCAATTTCTTGCAGTATCGTTAGGGTACACTGATCGATTATGTGCTTTCCTGGTAAAATCAAGATAGTGGTCAAGTGAGGGAATAGGGTAACGATAATAAATCAAGAGGCAACGAGCGAGAAAACACGCTCGCAATGGAGACGTGCCCTGCCCTTGCCTTGGTCCAATTACCCACCGGTAATAGCGCTTCTAATTAGGTTTACCTCGCGACGAAGAGGATTTTGAAGAAGAGGATGTTCCGCGATTGGAATGACAGACCAGCTCCAATCCTCGAGATTCATGATTCTTCTTTCTACTTTTTATTTTTTGCATTGGACACCCCAAAACCTGCTGCCTTACGAGTATATACACTTTCAATATTGTAAATGCGTATCGTGTACCAGGGTAGTTGCGGAACCGTATATTAAATTTGAATATGATTACTGCACGGTATAATACATTTGAGAAAGTATATAGAACCATATAGGAAAATGTAAATCAAACGCAGGATAATCAGAAAATCATGTAAAAAAAATCCTAAGGTGATCACAGAGTAGTATATTAAATTTTAGGATAATTACAGAACGGTGTAAAAAATGTCACGATGAGTATAGATACAATGCGCAATAAGTTGAAAGCTAAACACAAAACCATATACTATGTTTTAAATCAATCACAAAACCGTATACTAAATCAACTAAATCAATAACTAAATCAACTTAGTCCTGGACTAATTTTCCAAGCAAATCTCCGTTGTGAACTGGACTTTACCTTTCACAAAAAAAATAGACCTAAAAATCTTTTACACGGTAAATTCATATCGTGTAATAAAAACCATATCAGAAAAATAATAAAATAATTTATATACAACGTGGTATGAATGTGGTACACTAAAGTGAAGAGTAACTGAAGGAAAGGAAAAAATTTGTCAAACTCATGTTAAACTAAGGAAAATAATATAAAAAGCAATGTAAAATATAGAACTGTGTTAAACAATAACGTTATATTTCATGAACGCCTAAAATAAAAGACAATGCGTTAAGAAACATAAAGGAAAATTTTTCACAAAAATTTCAGTTTCATTTATCGTCACATTTGTCGTATCATATTTTATTTTAAGGAAAAAAAAATCACTTTCGTTCAAGAGTTTAGTAACTTTTATATCGATCGAAAAAATATGAATGCGGAGTGGATAAAATAAATGCAAGAAAATAAAAAAACATTTCCATGACATAAAAAGGGGTTTTAAGTAGACAACTAGTACCTGTCTCTACCGACGAATTGCTTCCACCGTTCTCTTACTCTTCCGATGTTGAGCCAGTGTGAAAAATTCCGCACCTACGGCGACACGACATTACTGAAGGATCTATCTATCTTTCTGTATTAGATCTATACGCTCGACCTTCCGTTGTGCACAAAAACCACAGAACAAAGCCAAGAACTGTCGAGCTAATGTGGAAAGAGTTGGGCCTTGACTAAATTAGATGCTCGAGAATTTAGTAAAATTCCTCTGATTTCCCACTTCTACTGAAAGCAATATTTTTTCTCGTTATTCACGTGTAGACATTTACATTTGATGCTCGATACTCTGCCGGCTTGGCAAACACATTTGTACCGTGTGGAGTATTTCCGTACGGCGTTTAACAGCAGATGTGCACTTACTGACGAGGCAAATGTAAATACAGGTTCGAGAGAAAAAGAAAGTGTATGATCCGCGAAACACAGTAGGCACGTATAGACCGGGATAAAGGTTCTTTTGTAACAGCCATGATAAGGCGAATTCAATAAAAAATGCGAGACTTATTTTGGGTGTGAACAGTGTTCCTTTTCCTTTCTCTTCCCCGCTCCCCCTACAATTCATCAGAAGTGAGATAAAGACCAAAAAAATCCGTGTAATTTTGTGAGACAAACAGAGTTGGTAGAATATGTGAATACATTTTTCGTGATCACAGGATAGCAAAGAGTTTCTTAATATTCGTGACGATCATATCGACAATAAAAGAATCCCGCATCAAGCGGTGACCATCAAAACGAAGTGAGCGATGTGAAGTTGTTGATCGAAGTCGACCTAAAGAGCGAAGATACAAGAGAAAACACCTCCCTTCGACAGGAACTGCAGTTACTCCGGCGCGAGAAAGATCGATTGGAAAGAGAGTTAAGAGTCGCGCAAAGAGAAAACGGGAAGAGTTCAAATGCACCAAGGTCGGTTAGCTGTGATCCGAGACCGCGAATTGAGTCGAACACCAACAATACAGGAGAACAGATCAACGAATTCAATGAGAATAACGACTTCTACAAAGAGTGAATTAAGGAGGTGAACCTCCTACGTGAGGTATATCAGGTAAGCGACGATGCAACTAAAGTACTGACAAGCTCGAAATTAATAACAAAAGCCCAACAATGTTTTTATTCGAAATCTGAACTTCTGACTTTGTCCATTGTCGAGCTGCTCAGCGAAATGTGAGCTGTGGGAGTCAGGATTACATAGAAAATTCGAACGACCAAGATCGCAATACCCAGATCCATTTTCTGATTATCACCACGATAAGATGATCTTGGCTAATCGTTTCTCCGTGGATGAGCATAATCTCGTTGATTATTTGATCCCCGATGTAAAATTGCGAGATCAAGCCTGGATGCAACAATTCCGAAGAAAGTAGAATTCAAAGTTCAATTTAATAAAATTAGTTTTTCAATTTCGAACGAGAGAGAGGTTCGAGAAAGCTCAAGACAAGGAATTTCCATAACAGAAGGGACAAATGAACCATCCTGTACGTGCAAATTGGCGAAATGCTGCAATTGCAGAGAATTTGGACACCTAGCCTAGTTCAATCGTCTACGGTCGAGACATTCGAGAAGATTTTGCTTTAGCTATGGAAGTTCGAGGCATCGTACCGTTGAATGTCCGCAGAAGAAGATGTTCGCAAGTTTGAACAATCCTGTGCATGTTGCGCAATCTCCAGCACCGAATGCGGCCTACAAGTTATCAGTCTAGTAACAAAATGTGCATTGCTAATACAATACCGTAGCCATAGTTTACACTGGTCTATCACCCCATTAGCATGATGAGAAGCATATATTTCTTATTAGCGTTTATGCCCATCCTCCGTATCGGCGGAAATAGCGCAGGTTTATGGAATTCACTGGTCGCAGTTGACAATATGCGGACTTTTCAAAACGGAGACTTATTAACGACATTCCGATCGATATACAATTTCTTATAGGCCCGTACAGTGGCATTGTGCATGCTGGATTGTCAGCAGAGATTTTATTTTGTGCCCTTCGTTGAAAGTGACGATGGGCTGTGAAATTAAAGTCTCACGCGTAATTATCGCTGTCGTGTCTCCTATCGATGAATTAGAGAAATCTATTCACGAAGTCATGCATATCGATGTTGCGAATAATGCCGATGATCGGGTATAGGGTTCGAATATTAGCGAAAATCTGGATGCCAGTCATCTCTGAGATTAAAAATGTTTATCGCGAAATTGCGGAAATGAATGTCGATATTGTCGGGATAGATTTCCAGATAATCATAAAATTAAAGGATGACCGCTCTATGTTTCCACCTCAAATGATTAGCGTTTTCGGATCGAGAGAAATTGCGTCACACGTTGGAGGATATGAAAAAGAATATTGTTATTAGACCAAGCGATTCAAACCCCTTGCTTTCTGACCGACTCCCGCCCTCCGATTTACCTGCTTATGACCTGGCCGTTCTCCTCTTGACGATCCACCCCCTCCCAACATGACTAACCCACCCCCTTCTGATCCTCCTGTTACTGTTCGCCCCCTGACAATCTACCATGATCAGTCTCACAGTTGTGCCGTGTTCCTGTAGGTAAAAGCTTGTGATCGTCAACGTCATCATGGGTCATCGTCGTCGTAGATCAGTGCAGACCGGCCAAGAGATAAGTACTAAATCGTTGTGCGTGCCACACAAAGAAATGTATGTGTAGTATGCATGCGCGTGTTGTTTGCGCGTATCATGCGCACTGCCCGTTGATTGGCGCAACGATTTTCTATCTTGATTTGAATATATAAATTTATTCGCAATTTGGTCAGTGATTTGAAATTAACGAATTTTCATGCTTTATTAGAAAACCAGGTGAACAAAAAACGGTGTCTCACTTATCGCAATCGTTCAGGAATTAGATGCCTAATCTAATGCCATAGATATTGAGGGTTTCATCTGTCCTGCCCCTCTAACCTTACAGAAAATTGTCCTCGGGTAGGAAATGAGTAATAAGTACGATGGAAAGAAAAAAATAATCCTTACACATTTTTATTTGTAAAAGAAAATGTTTATTTATTTATTTATCATGTTATAAAAGAAAATTCATTGATCAGGATTCTGTCAATGCCGTGCTGTAATTCCATCCCTTTTCATTTTATCTATCATTTATAAACTCCTAATCTCTTCTTGCTTGGAAATTTCTAACGATACATCGAATCGACATTACCGTGGGGGGATAATAATTTTTTTACTAATGCGAGGCTCAATAATAAAAGGTTTAATAATAATAATTAAAATTGAAAATTAGGTACATATAAAAAATGTTAAGAAATTGAAGGTAGTGAGTGAACGGAAGATAATAGAAGAAGGCACAGAAAAAAATCGGGCACTGGACCGGGACTCGAACTCGACTCCCTTCATTTGTCGGACGACTGCTCTACTTCTAAACTACCCAGGCCCTCCGGTCAAATTTATGGCAACGTGAAAATAATCTAGCGTGAGAGTATATAAGTATTTCATGGATTATAAGTGCATGCGACCGCGCGAAGAATATTTAGGCTATAAGGCGGTGAGAGAAGAGCGATAGGAATAGAGTGCATGGTTTGGTTTTGGGTAACGCGTAGTTTATAAGAATGCACGTGGCCGATGATTATCGTCTACGAACGAGAGGAGATGCATGCAGAGATACTAGGGAGGAAAATCATGACTTAGAGGAGGAGAGTCGTAGAAGAAAAACAGAGCAGTGGAGAACTCAGTGCAGTAGAGAACAGGGAGTCGTAAAGAGCAGAGCAGAGTATAGAGTAAAGAGTCAGAATACAGAGTCAGAGTAAGAGGTTAGAGTCATAAAGCGAGAGTAGAGAGTTAGCGTGTACAAGCAGGTTATATAAAGAGTATCTTAGGAATAGTAATACGTTTATCAACTTTTATCAACACAAGTCGCTGGCGAAAAATACTTGAACCTAACCGATCCATCAAACCTAACCAATCAAATCCCACAAATTGTTTTCTAATTACCTTATCTATTTTAAATTCTGCATTATTTCGCCTGAATTTGAAATACATAAAACAATTAGAAAAGAATTTGGTCAGGGGGCCTCGGTAGTTTAAAAGTAGAGCAATTGTCTGGCAAACGAAAGGTCTCGAGTTCGAGTCCCGGTCCAGTTAACCCAGTGTCCAATTTTCTTCTTCTATTAGCTACGGTTCACTCTCTAACTTCAATTTCTTACAATTTTTAATATTCATCTAATTTTCCATTTTAATTATTATTGTTTACCCTGTAATTGTTAAGCTACACATTAGTGGCCAAAACTTATTGTTCCCACACGGTAATGTTAATTCGATTGACTGAATTCTGCTGTAATAATATCAGATAAAGAATTAAAATGATATGTGTGCAAATAAACTGTTTGATAAAGATCACGACTAATGAATGTAATTACAATAATTGGTGATATGTACATCAATCAGTCGCACGATTATATCCTCCTTTTACCCTCAAATCTTACCCAAAATCTTCAAGTAGGAATGAGTAATAAATATGGTGGGAAGAAAAATTAATCTGTACACCACGTTATTGTTTGTCAGAAAAAATCAGTATTTCTATTTATTTAACTGTTTATCTGTTTATTATAATAGGAAGTTGTTCGATCAGGATTCCATCATTATAATTCTTTGGTATATTAAAATTCCAATTTTTTGGGTATATGAAAGAAAACGCGTTAACTACAAAAACATAACAATTTATTAATATTGAACAGGTAGTTAAGAAACTGAACAGAGAAATATGAAACAGTCAAAACGTAACGAATAACATGTTCATTAAAAATTGATGTTGACGGGCTACAACGATTAATTCAAACTCTCATTATTATCCATGATAACCGAATTCTTTTGTCACATCCGTACACATATACGTACACTTCTACGCTCTAACATCTACGGTTGTTGTCTAGCGCTTGAAGTTGTCGGTAGTTGTCTATCGGCATTCTTTAAAAAACTGATACTCGGCAGCTACGCGGCGCATACAGGACTTGCATCCTGAATTGATTACTTTTACGATACGACACTCGGCCCTAATGCAATCAACATTTGACCTCAGATGTTATTATTCTCCTCATAGGTTAAGGAACCTTCCCTGATGCCGGCCTATAGTTTCATGTAGTCGGCGGATACCGAAATTCGATAAGCCTTTTGTGCTCACTAATCTTTTGCACAAGGTAAAAATTGTTGTGTAACATTTTCGTAACCCTTTACGGCTCCAAAAATTTCGCTGATAATTTGCTGCCTGTGCCAAACTGAATCTTCTTTAGCACGGCGAAATTACTTTGTCGGTAACGTCTAGCAGACTTCCAATTCTTGTTGAAAGCACAGCGATTATTAGCTAGAACTTTCAATTGTATAGCCTGCCGTCGTAGTTCGTCCCTATTCTCTTTGAAAATTTGCCACCATTCTTCTTCTATCATCTGCCGAATTTGGGGATCTTCTTTTCCTAGCATATGAGTGCCGAATAGCACTTTTAATGGTACCATGCCAATGCTTCGAGTGGGCAAAGTATTTAAATATGTTTGGGCCAGATCCAAATATTTTTACCATGCTTCCGGTTTCAGTGTAGATAATGTGGACAATAGGGATATGAGGGTCCGATTAACACGCTCTACTTGTCCATTACCACGTAGGACACCAGTTGTGATAAACGAGTGTTGAATATTTTTCTGAGTACAATAATCTTGAAAAGCAAATGACGTGATGGCCGCTCCACGATAAAAAATTATGCGTCTTGTGTATCCAAACGTAGCAGCTTATTTCCATAGATGATTCAACGAGATTTCCCAAGGATTTCCAGAAAATGAGTCTATTGCTACAATGATATGTCAGTAGTGCTTCTATGTCGACACAATTTGTCCGAGGTGATCGATGTGATATGGACCGTTTATTTTGAAAGCTGTTCAAGTCCATTCTATGTTTCGAGAAAATTAAAGGTTAGCATATTTGTTCATTAAAAAATATGGGTTAATTTTATCGAGCGTGGAAACCTTTCTACTAATTTATCGATATGTAATTTAATTCTATAAATTTCTTTTAGGCGAATTTAACTAAAATAATGTATATTTATGAGCTACAAATAGATTTGCATCACTTTCATAATAAGTCAATTGTAAAAATCATTTAATTTCAATTTTTAAAAATTGAATTATACTTAAAATATATCTTATCACTCTAATTTTTTTTTATAAATAATTACAAGAAATAAAACAGAAGATATTATTTTTTTTATTTTGAATGGTAATTATATTTATATGCTGTTAGACTTAACATAAGATGGATATTGGTATTTTTTTTATGCTGTTCGTGTAGTAGTGTTTTAAAATATTGATGATGCATAAGAGGTATATCAGGTAGTAATTGCTCTATATCCTTATATTTTTCGTATGTAATAGACCTGACATCGTAATACAAAGGCACCAAGGCGATTTTTTCAAATTTTGGCGGTCTTCTCCGACATATAGATGTTAAGTCTAAAATCTTAAATTCTGTGTCCTCCACTGATGTTTTGTGTAAAATAGTATACGTTGTACTTTTACACAATTTCATCCAACGTATTTCCAACCAATTTACTTTTTCTCTATTAGTGTTTCTTCTTATCGATTTTTTAATTGCATTTTGTAACTTTTTTATTCAGACGAAATTTTCTCGTCTCATTTCGTGTAAAATAAATTTATTATGTTGCCTAAATTGTTTTATAACATCATAATAATCCTGTGGTGTGTATAGGAAATTCGTCTTGCGTAATACCATTTTTATGATACCAACATCTGCATCATTTGGAAGATACGAATGTCCTATGACCAAAGTAGTCGAGCCGGAAATTCAACAACAACAACAACAACGAATGTCCTGAGAGTAAAAATGTATGATCAATAATTTCAATGTTATTTTCCAAAAACGGAACAACCTTCAATTACACCAATGTCATTTGTAAATTTCTATTTTGGCTAGTATACATATCACTATATGCAATAACATGACTTTGAGTCCTTAGATTTGTTAATGTGTCAAACAGCAAGAAGCCATTTCCTGCGATCTCCTGGAAGCGGCAAGTAGTTTTATTATCGTGAAAATTATGAAATCCCTCGTTTCAAAAATACATATTTCACCATCTTATAATGAAAATTAAACTTACATCACTTTCATAATGAATGACTTGTTACGTACACCGTCCCTACGCCTATGAAAAGGGAAGTAAAGAGACCAAACAATCAATCACAGTTATCGGTACAGAGCGCCTGTGAGTCGAAACTGTGAAACAGTCCCTTAAACGTAACAGGAAATGGGGAGAAGGTCCGCGAAGACATTAACTCTTTGACAATATCACGAATTCTTAGAACTCCAAAACAAACCGAAATTTAAAACGCATGGGATGAATGCACGTACAGAATCAGATCATGATATCATAATTTTTTCATTAGGAAGGGGTAGAACTCTATCCCTATATAACGGGGTACTTTTGGCCACAGCGCAATATCAATATATCAGGTGTACAATTTCATCCAATGAAGTGAGCATTAAGATACAAATGTGTCGATAGGGGACATTCGTTGTAAACGAGCCTTAATTGTTTTTTTTGTTTGGTTGGTATGACATTCGTCAAACATATTTAATATACATCAAGTCATCGAACAAATAACATCATATTTTTTCATCGCGTTGAAAATGTCGAATTTTTTACCGGAAAGTGATGATTTGCGGAAAGCATTAATTTTTTGTTTTCATTCAAAGAAAAGTGCTGCAGAGTCGCATCAAATGCTTGTCGAGGCATACGGTGATCATGCTCTATCAGAAGCAACATGCAAAAGATGGTTTCAATGGTTCAGAGATAATGATTTTGATGTAAGAAATGAAGAACGTGGAAGACCGCCAAAAAAGTTTGAAGGGCGCAGAATTGCAAGCAATATTGGACGAAGATGATACTTTGAGTCAAAAGCAAATGGCAGCAATGTTAAATGTTGCACGACAAACAATTTCTGACCGTTTGAAAGCTATGGGAATGTTCCAAAAGTGTGGAAAATGGCTGCCACACGAATCGAATGAAAGACAGATGGAAAACCGATAAAACACTTGTAAAATTTTGCTTCAAAGACACGAAAAAAAATCAGTTTTGCATCGAATTGTTACTGGCGATGAAAAATGGATTTATTTTAAGAATCCTAAACGGAAAAAATCATGGGTTAATCCGAGACAACCATCCACATCGACTGCGAAACCAGATCGGTTCTGCAAGAAGGCAATGCTTTGTGTTTGGTGGGATCAGAAAGGTGTGGTGTATCATGAGCTTCTAAAACCTGGTGAAACCGTTAATACTAATCGTTACAGTCAACAAATGATCAATTTGAACCATGCATCGATCGAAAAACGACTAGAATGGGCCAGAAGACACGGCAAAGTAATTTTATTACATGACAATGCACCTTCACGCAACGCAAAACCAGTTCAGAATACAATCAAAGCACTTGACTGGGAACTACTACCCCACTCGCCGTATTCACCAGACTTGGCCCCTTCCGACTACCGTTTGTTTTCATCGATGGGACACGCATTGGCTGAGCAGCACTTCGATTCCTACGAAGAAGTCGAAAATTGGGTGTCCGATTGGTTTGCTTCAAAAGATTAACGTTTCTATTGTCGTGATATCCACAAATTGCCAGAAAATGTGTAGAAAGCAATGGTCGAAACTTTAAATAAAATTTTTTTACTTTCTCATTCAAAAATGGTGTTTCATTTTGACAAGAAATCCATTTCATACCGGTACACCTGATACGAGTTTGCACCACGATTTGCGACGGTCTCGATCTCCCTGCGCTTAAGTTTTAACGAGTAAGATTCAATCATATTGTGTAAGCATTCTTAATCGAGTTTTTCTCCATCCAGTAGTGGACATCACGATATTTGTAGATTACCTGAGGCGCACTCGACTGCGTATCGGAAAGAATGCAAATATCTGAAATCGATCAACATTTAATTTCTGTTCTAATCGGAAGGTTCCAATTCGTGATTGATCCAAAATCGTTTTTGGAAAGCTTGAGGCGCACTCCCTTGCGTATCGGCGGACTCCAAACGATGGGATCAGTTTGATGAGAAGTAAATTCAAGCGTAAACTTCGCATTGGACAGGAACTCGAATTTAAACCTTTCACCTTGAGTTAGAAAAATTGATAAAAGTCTTTATTCCGAAAGAAGGATTTCTTGATATCCTTCCTCAACATCCAAAATTCGCCCAATATTGTTAGTAAATTTGCCTCATCCCAGGGAGTGTCGCGTAGACACGCTTGACCCAAAACTATACATTTCTTGATTTTAAAACTATAATTAAAAATCGGTAAATACAAGATCATTCGTGACATAAATTCGACAGTCGCGGATAGTCCGTGACAGGCTACGCAATTTGTTTTATTGACTAGATTTAAATTGAACGAAGCATTGGTATTTATAAAGATATTAAATACTAACTAGTTATAATTAAAAAGTTTACTCTAAATTATGCATAAATTACATGACATCTTATTTTTTTTAAAAATGGTCGTACACCATTTTCAAAATAGACGGTCCATATGTATCTAGCGGTATATCTTTCTTTTCAATGATGCGTAGCAGCCCATTCTGTTGATGTTATTTAAGTTCGACAAATATATAAAATCTATACAATTATGCGAAGTTCTTTCTACTTTCGGTTCGGCAAATGTACATTCTATACAACTATGCACAATCTCTTCTTGCTTTCGGTTTTATACCCTTAAATCAATAATCTATTTTTACAATGGACACCGTTTTATTCATCCCGAAGTGACCACGCTCGTGCTTTTACCCAACAATTTGTAACAGCAATCTTCAAGGTATAACAATTAAATGATCACCGTCTATTCCTTTATACAAAGGACCCATTCTTAAAACATCTTGCGTGGGCACTTTGCCACCAAAGTCTTACCGTGTGGCGGGCGACTTTTTACAGTTCGGACGCAAAATTCCCGAACTCTAATCCGATAAAATATCTGTATACAATTCCTTATCTTCGCGTTCTATTTAATCCTTGTCCATCCTTAGGATGTTAGTCTAAAAAAAAGTCACATTTGGCTTGGAACAAACGAGTACTACATATAAATTCTCCTAGTGAAGAAGTACAATTATGCGGACGTACCTGTAGCGAAACAATATAATTGTAAGCGAATTCAAGGGGTCCCCCTATCGTCATTCAATGAGCTATGGAGCTGGGTAACGCTATTTATAAAGCCCAGAGCTTGCTCAACAGTGGGCTGGCGAGGGTGACGGGTGGTTTGCGGGCTGTGATTCGCGGACAGTAGAATTTAAAATAGGTATTGAAAGGGTCCGCCTAGGCTTCGAGCAAGACTCGAAGAGGCGCTTATAACGTAAGGAATTACAGCAGGATCGTACAGCCGAAAACAAAGCAACTGCGGCCGCCGGCGGGAATCGAGCCCTAGATCTTTGGGTCACCAATCGTTTGCGCTAACCATTGCGCTACAGCCCGCTCTCCATTTCAAATGCACTTTGCTTTATTTGTTGGGAATAGAACGATCACATATCCCGCATATGGACCGTTTATTTTGAAAGTGGTGTAAGTCCATTTAAAAAAAAAAGAGGTACCACGTCATTTATGCTTAATTTAGTGTAAACTATTTGTTTATGACTAATTAGTATCTAATACCTTAAAAAATACCAACGCTTTGTTCAATTTAATATTGGCCGATGAAAGAAATTGCGTATCCATTGATCATGAAAGTGGTGTAAGTCCAATTTCGATAGACGGGTGGTGAGGTTAGTGGCTACTGCTTTTTATCTGTATACGATATACAAAACGCAATTAAAAAACCGATAAGAAGAAACACTAATGGAGAAAACGTAAATTGGTTGGAAATATATTGGATAAGATTTTGCAAAAGTGCACCGTATTATATTTTACATAAAACATCAATGGAGGTGACAGAATTTAATACTTTGAATTTAAGAATTTAAGACTTAAAACACCTACATGTCGCAGAAGACCACCAAAATTTGAAAAAATCGCCCAGACGCCTTTGTATCACGATGCAAGGCCTATTACGTACAAAAAATATGTACATATGGAGCAATTATTACGTTATGTATCTCTTGTATATCATCAATATTTCAAAACACTGCCACATGAAAAGCATGAAAAGAGAAAACCAATATCTTTTATTAAGTCCAACAATATATAAATACTATTAACGTTAAAATTAAAAAATACTACACCTATTTTATTTCTTGTTATTATTTGTAAACAAAACTGGATTAATATCAAATATATTTTAAGTGCTATTTGATTTTTCACAATTGAGGTTAAACGATTTTTACAATTGGCTGAATTTGAAAGTGGTGTAAGTCCATTTGTAGCCTATAAATATACATTACTTTAGTTAAATTCGCCTAAAACAAATTTATATAATCAAATTACATATTGATAAATTAGTAGAAACATTGCTACAATCGATAATATTAACCCATATTTTTTAATTAACAAATATGCTAACCTTTAATTTTCTCGAAACAAGAGAAAATGGACTTACACCACTTTCAAAATAAACGGTCCATATATAAGAAGCAAACACTCAATAAAGTCTCTCTCTACAACAAACTACTCAACATTTTTCTCAAGGCATTTGGAAACATGCTCCTCAAAATCTTTAGCGTATTACAACGTAATCATTCTTGCACCGCACGTATTGTATATTTGCAACGCATGTCTATCCTATCTTATTGTAAAAACATCAGAAAAACCCATCGATAACGATAATCCAGCGATAATCCGCAGAAAACGCCTTTAGTCGCTTCCCGTTCCAGATGTGAAATTCGCGCAAAATGACTTTAGTCGCTTCCCGCACAAGATATGTTAAGATATACCAATTCGCTTCATTCCTACTCATTGCAAAAATGAGATTTTGTATCTCACCGTTAGCCCGTTCTGGCTTTCTTCGATGAAAAACGCGGTTGGAAACGCGTATCGACTAAATGCATCTACATGAGCCATACTTTTGCCTGGTCTATGCTTGATTGCATACTTGAATTTCTCTAATAATAATAATCATCTGGCAATGTACTCACAAAGATCTGGCTTATCTATAGTCAAGGTAAAAGGTCGATGTTCGATCACAATCTTAAACTGAATCCCTAGAGGATGTACTCGAAATTTCTTTAACCATTTCTCAATTGTGAGGACTTCCAGTTTGTAATTGAAATATTTTTCCTCAGCCGGTGTAGTTTACCTACTGATGTAATACAGTAGAAAGTGAGCGTTATCTTGTAAACTCCTCTGCAATAGAATTTCACCGTATCTGAATCTGGAACATCTGAGTGTAGTTCTGTTTATACACCTACTACATATTTTCAAAACTGGTTTGTTACTTTATGCCAACTTCAGCGTTTAGAATGCTTGCTTCTCCTCACAACCAAAATTAAATTCAACGTTCGCTTTTAAAAGATCTGTTAAAGATCGCGCGATCATCGAACAACGATATATGAATTTTCTAAAATACCCCGAAAATCCTAGGAAGCTCCGGACATCACTAACGTTCATTAGTTTCTTGAATTTAATCACAGGATTCGTCTTAAATGTAGAAGGCTGAATATTTCTATTTTCAACAACATGTCTCAAATATTCTATACGCTTATATAAAGAAAAAATCGACACAGCTTCCGACTGATCAGAAGTCCAAACTCGCTAGCTCATCTCAAGACCGCTATTAACTTTTTTAGTCCGTTTTCACAGTCAAAGGAGAGTAAAACCAATTGTCCATATACGTCAAAACTCCATATACGGCACACGATAAAATTTGTAGTACCCGTTCGGAATTATAAATGTAGACATGCAAAAACCCGTTCCGTAGGTCCAATGCGCTGAATACTTGCGCGCCCTGTAGCAAGTTCAATCGGTATTCTGTAAGTGGTAATGGATAATGATCCTATATTATCTTTTTATAAAGTTGACCGTATTCAATGCAAAATTTAATTGCACCGTCTCTTTCTTCACAAGAACCACAATTCCGTTCAGAAAGTCTATGCATAATGATAAATGATGTCCAATAATTGTATCTAAAAGTACGTGAAATGTGACTGGATATGAATTTCCATACACCGTCATCTGTATAGAAAATGTTCCTAACGTGCTTTTGTTGCTTCTAACGGCTCCGAACCAATGCCATAAAAATTGATTTTGTTATTATTCAAAAGCAGTGAGTCGATCTCTGTGTACCGTTCCGCACGCATTAAATTTCAATCACTACCTGTACCAATAAGCATTGGCAGTTTACAGTACGCTATGTAAACGTTTTTAAAGTGTATCACACCGCATTTTAAACGCATCGCGCAGCCGTATCGCGTCCTACACCACGTGACGATACAAGCGACCTTGTGGCGATCGTCATGTTCGGTACGCCGCACTCCCCACTCTTCGCACTGATCGAGCGTACGGCGGAATACGCAGCGGCACTGTGGAGGAACATCGCAGTGGTGGGCTGTTACATGTCGCCCAACTGCGGTCTCCCGAATGTTGAGTCTCCCGACCGACTCCTCGCGCGGTACTCGTTCTGGGGGACTTCAACACCCACGCCATGGTGTGAATATCCCCCTTCGATGAAAAACGAGGACGGGTATTGCTCGACTGGGCGGAAAAGGTGGAGCTCCGATTGCTCGTCGGTTCGACGCGGGCAATCCCTGCCATTGCACGTTGAGTATGATGCTAGGGAGTGGCAGTCGAGATGGAAATTCTCTCGTCAGGCAAACCAGACCCGACACATCCGCTTAGAGACAACGTCGCTCAGGCGACTTGATGAAGACGTCCTGATGGCCGCGACCCAAGTCGTGCCCTGATCGGAACGTACTTCAACCAGGCCTATCTAAACGCGGTACACTGAACGTCGGGCGCGGTCGCGAACCTGCGCACTGCGTGGATCCGCGCTTGGCACCGGTACACGAGGAGTCAATCATTTGTTCCCTGACCCATAAAGCGGGGCATAGCATTGCATTGAAATACCGCCGTGACGATGTCAGGCGACAAAGACCAATTGATCCAGATTTATACATTCTGTGATCGACTCGCGCGTTATTTACAAACTGCGCAGAAATGTGTAATTATGGTTATTACAATACATATTGACATATTTAATTGTATTATTTATAGAAACGTGCAAACACAACATTATAGAATCTAATACAACTTATTGCCAATCCAAGAAGGTGGGATCGAAATAAATTATCTTTTAAAATTGAAAACGTCCTTTACCGCGTTGACTGCCGTTTTTAGACGACGGTAAAATTCTGATGAGGCCACACCACCCGTTTTTGGGTAACGCTTATTTAAATATGATAGTTACAACGTAAGTTATCAGGTATGTGGAAAGATATTTCACGGGATATAATAAGACTATTAATCGGTTCAGAATCTGACGATGCCATTTTATTTATTTTTCTTTTTCTGAAAATCTGAATATCTATAGGCCTCGTATCAGGTTTTTTCTGTACTGACATTTGATTTGCTAAGCAATAATCCTTCCATTTTTCTTCTCGAAATTCCGAAAAATGAAGGCAAAAACTTAACACAAAAAATATTAACCATTCGTCACTACAGAAAAAATATTTGAAAAATAAAAAATAATTTTCAAATTTCACACGCTTGCTTAGATACTTCGATCCTCAAGAAATATTTTCAACAGAATGCATGTCCCGCATATTTTGTCCTAAACGTGCTTATCTTCTGATATGCAACAATAAGCCTAGTACGATTCTCCAATACAGACTTTAAACTCGATGAAAATCTCTATAAATTTTGTTCTAACCGTGATAGGTTCCTACTACAATAAGAAACAATAGGCTCAATACGTTTACACACCCGCAACGAGTAAGTTTTAATCTGAGAAGGGCGCATGGTATAGCAGTGTGCGTGGTTTGACGGAGATTTTTTTGCAAACTCGCGTGGCAGTCAACGTGTTAAAAAGAAACTCTTACATCAGAGTTACTACGTATAACGATTTCGTAACATTAATCGCATTACCGACTGTTTCAATGTGAAATAAGTTGTGGTTCTGTCAAGAACCTTGTCACAGCTCTAAAAAGAACCATTTTATAGCTATGAAGAAGTGCGTTATAGCTCGGAAAAGAAACAATTAATAATCAGTTCTCGCATAACTACTTAATATAATCCATTCAATCACTTAATGTTACAAAGTCGTTATACATAAGAACTCGTATGGAAACGTTTCTCCTTAATAGATATTTTTTCAATTTTAAAGAATAATTCATCCTTTTCCTGCTTTCATGCACTAGGAACAAGTTACATTAGGTTCTATAATCTTGTGTTTGCACGTCTCTACAAGTAATGCAATTAAATATGTCAATGTGTATTTTAACAACCATAATAATACAATTCTACGCAGTTTGTATTGCAAATAGCGCGCATGTCGCACTGCACAAGTCGGGCACGTTAGTCGCGTGAGAGACTTACCCCGGCATCCCACAGGGCTCCCTACTTGCGCCAATCCTGTAGGATATTGGATACTATACGGTCTTGCAGGCAGATCTTCGTCCCGGTATCAGCCTCACGTGTTACGCGGATGACGCATTAGTGCTCATCACCGGGAAGGACTACAGATAAACGGTCCGTCTCATCGAATTTGCCAAGACCCGGTTAAGAGTAGGTCAGACCTACATTGAAGTGGGCTCCAGTATGAAATACCCGGGGCATACATGGCCGAATCCTACCTAGCTTCAGGGGGCTCACGGAAGGCGCATACCGCCTCTACGGAGCAGTGATGCGGTAGGTGGCCCTTTACGGGGCCCCAGTTTTGTACCACGATTTGATCGCTAATCGGCACAGCTCTGAGCAACACAGCTGCATAGAAAAGCGGACGGCCTTCAGGATCACGCCGGCGTATCGCACGAGTTCCAATGTCGCAGCGATGGTTCTGGCGGGGTCATAGCTTCCGGCGGAGGTGGCGAGGAAGAGAATCGTCCCTCAACCAGGTCGGAAGTGCTCCGCCAGAACCGGTGATAAACGTGACATCCGCGAGACTTTAAGTCCGGTAGTGCGCCTTCGTAGAATAGCGGCAACGCCTTTCCGATCCCGTCAATGCAGGGTAGCACACTGTCGCAGCTGTCCTACCAGGCATTGAAAAGTGATTGTGAAGGACCTGGGAAAGGCTGACCTACCGTCTGACGGAGATGCTAATCGGCCATGGATGGCTTAGCGAGTACACGTGTCGGATCAAGCAGGAGACGAAGGAGTAGAGTCATCACTGCCCCGATGTGCAGAACACGGTACAACACACGCTAGAGAATTCCTCAGCATGGGATTGTGAGCGCTGTTTCCTGCGCAGTAAAGTAGGTGTGGATCTCTCACTGCCAGCCATCCTTCGCGTGATACTGACAAGCGAGAGGTCCTGATGCGCTATGATTCGTTTTTGCAAGCAGGTAATGTTGCAGAAGGAGGCCGTAGAGTAATACTTCGAACGGGCGAATCCTACACAGCGTAGGATGACGTGGGGCGACAAAGGGCGCAGACGTTCCCGATCGCTCCCGTCTGATTAACTTTTTTGTAGTAATGCCGCTGTGGGAAATACCTACTTCATAAGCCTCCCCTATTGCACCCGCCATACAGGGGTTGTAGGCGGTCCAAGTGAAGGCTCAGGCCATCATTGCATGCAATTCATGGCGAGGGAGATGGCTTTGTGTGGCGGTTGCGTAGCACCATCGAATTAGATAAATAAACTGGGGATCACGATGAAGCCCCGAGTATGGATGTTGCTGCGGCGAAGAGCGCAAGCCAGCACCGTGATGTGTTGCTTGTTGTTTCCGGGGCCCCCCCCCCCCCCCCCCAACCCTTCCAAGTGCCCATACAAAGACCACTGTGGGGTGGGACACTCTGACATCACATACTTTTACGATCTAAGATCGAAGCAATTCTTCCTCTTTGTCATATTCCTCTATGGAGAGTGGTTTTTTCATCCTTCAGCGTTCGCCTTCCGAGAACTTGGACTTCGATTTTTCCGTCTTTTCTCTCATCCAAGCCTAGATCACAAACTTTTTCTTCAATTCGTGTACAGTTGAGGCACTATACGGTATAGATTTCTTTCCTTCATCATCTTCGATACTATTTATAGTATTCTACATTAAAGCTTCTTCTTGCAAAGTTTTCTTGCATTGTGTGTATATTATACACTGACGACCTCTTCGTAAGTTGAGCGTATACCAGCGTATTATTTATCTTCATTTTGAACTCGCGTCGAAACCTACGCTTTAAAACGATCTACGATGTGACATCTCAAGAAGAACAATTAGAATTTTTTAGCTCAGCCCCGTAGCATACACATCGCATACATACTTTTTTGTAGATTGTTCCAACCAAGCAACAATGTAACGTCAATGAAGTCAGAGATCCTCTTTTCAATTAACAATTTATTATCACCAGAGAACGGTACGATACTGTCTACCACATCCTTGATTCAGAACATTGTCGCACCTAAAGCATACGTGTCTGGAATAAAATGATTTTCACATCTTTTTTTCCTATCTGTCGCCGCCTGCGGCCTCTCAGATGAATGTTTTCGGCGTCATTGTCCATGTCTTCGTCAGTTTGCGCCGCCTCGTCGTCATCGTTTTTTTCTTCGATGTCGCTAACGTTGTCGCATAAAGGCGATACCTTCACTGGTTTGGTTTGTTTTAGATCAGCTGCCTTATAATCTGTCGACTTTTCAACCGTTTTCAACTTATACACTGCACCTTTATTTGCAACTTATCATTGATAACTCATCGTAGCCATCTGTTCTTTCTTGTAGCGTGCCTTTGCATTTCACGCACTGTAGCATGCAGCTCTATGCCCTCTTCTTGGAAATTGTATCCCTTATCAAATTGGCACTCCCTGATAATCTTCTCATTTTGCTCCCTTATAACCTTTTCGATCGACATCTTAACGTTCGTTACAGCTACGCACTGTTCAACAACTTTACAACGTTTTTACGCACGATGTAAACAGCC
Source organism: Ampulex compressa (assembly GCA_038496175.1). Lineage (NCBI taxonomy): Eukaryota > Metazoa > Arthropoda > Insecta > Hymenoptera > Ampulicidae > Ampulex > Ampulex compressa. The sequence continues at coordinate 78,679 of JBCFXI010000685.1, forward strand.
TTGTTTCACAATGTAAAATCCACCATACAAGTTAACAATTATCTCAGTTTGCTATTCACGCTTTTGACAACACTAACTATATTAGCGTTAATGGCAAGCAGGACTAAACACCCATAATTTAAGTAAAATTAAGATTTCCCTCAAGTATGAAAAAAACGTGGTTAGCTACAAAAACATAACAATTTATTAATATTGAACAGATGGATAAAGAAAAAAACAGAGATATGTGAAACGGGCAAAACATAATGAATAATATGTCGATTAAGAATCGATGCCGACGCGCCACAACGACTATTTCTAACTTTCGTTATTATCTATCTTATCGAATTCTTTTTTTACCTCCAGACATTTCCTGGCGCTTGGGCGTCATCTATTAGCGCCTTTTGAAGAACTGACACTCAACGGCTACAAGACGCTTGCGTTTTGTCATACAACACTTGCATTTTTAATTGATTACTTTTACGATACTACATTTATTTACTTATTTATTATAAAACGAAATTGTCTGATCCATCTGTGAGAATCATGATATATTACGTAGCATCTCAATATTAATAAGCGTAGAGATAATAACTCACCTACTACTGCACTTTTTTGAACGATAACACTTAGACGGTAGCCCTATATAATACGTTTTTACATCCGTAAAACCAGGCAGTGCAGAAACATTACGCACGATTTCAATATCAATAAACGTTGTTAAATAAGTCATCTGTCACAGCATATTTTTCGAACAATAGCGCTTAGATTGCAGCACTTGATTCGAATGACATCACACTATTTATTATGTCATTGTAACGGTAATGATGAATGGCGAAATCGAACTTTACGTAAACAATGCATCGATTTGTATGACCAGATTACATCTACTTCCCAAAGGCGAGAAATAAATATACGTTTCTAATCCGTATTAGCCAGGAGGGTGCGATGGTGAGATGGAGAAGGGATAGGCAGGAAAATAACATAACTTTACTCTGTCTTACATAATAATACAGTACGCATGTTTTTTAGGTGGAGTACATTTAATGCCAATCTTAACAGAAGAAGATTATACATGCGCTGCGTGAGAATTTTCGAAATAAAGATAATACGTTGGAACCGTGCACTCTTAAAGGCGGACGGTCGCGCTGTCCATCGCGCTATACTGTATACAAAAGGCATAGAAATGTTGAGTATCCTATTCCCTCGAATGTATGAGGGTATGTATATGCCTTTGCGCCGAAAAATGCACCGTATAGAGTCTTGTAGAGGCAGTCGAGAAGAGAAAGTCGATTAGGGGCGTTGCGTAAAGACAGTCGATCGAGGGAGTCGCGTAAGGACAGTCAGAGAAGTCGGGTGTGAACAGTACAGAAGTATGACGTATAAATTAGTTAAGAAGTACGAAAACCAGATCAATCTTAAATCCCAATTCTCTCCGATTTTAAACCTATATTGTACCGCATACATCTGCTTAATCAGCCGCTTCCCGGAATTATGCAATTTTGTTAGTGAAACATACTAACCACCTAAGCATACTTGCACAATTTGTTTCTTTCACTTCAAGAATATAGGTAAGAAGATTTTCACTATATCGTATCTGAAAACTAGTCACATCGCTCATCGCGGTTCAAAGCAGTTTTGGAATTCATCCCTTCCAATTGGAGTATATTAGGGATCCCGTTCTTCACGCAATTCACACGCAGCATGCTCTTGACTCTCTCTCTCACTTTCCCCGTCGCCACGCTCTACTCATGCCCCTACACAACTTCCACCAGCTTATTCCTGCCATCCTCTCTTTTCCTCTCCTTCTCCCCTTGCCTTCCGTCGCCCATCACTCCCTCTCCTTCTTCCCTTTGCCGTCGCTCCCTCTTGCCCTTCCTAACACATCACTTCGCACTTTCCGTCTCATCACGTCCCTTAACCGCCATCAGTCACCGTCCCTCTACTGTCACCCATTATCTGTCACCTGTGCTCCCCCCCTGCCCCACCTTTCCAACGGTCCTCTTATGAACCGCTCTGCCTCACCGTTATGCTCATCCATCCTTAGGATGTGTTTCCTTACACATATCCTTGCTCTCTTTTCACAGCCAACCACCGATCTGTCCTCCGTACATCCACCAACTGCATGCTCCCACATATCTTCCTCTCTCCTGCACACTCTGCACTCCAACCCCCAATCCCCCTTGCTCGGATCGTCCTTTCATCACCAAACATCCCACCCTCAAACTCATTACCTTCACTCTTCACTCATCACCCCTTTCCTCCGCCAAATAACATGGTACTTCCATTCCTTTAACCCCCTTATACAAATTTTTTCTCCTCGACCTTTCTATTGTTATCCACTTTCCTTACCTTTTTAGCGCATCATTCTTACCCTCTATTATTCTCCACCTCCGAATCATATTTGACAGCGAGTTAAATCGCGCGATAATTTCTGTATCAGCATTCTCTCGTTCAGTTTCCACCTTCATAGAGATTCATATTTTTACTTCTCCCCCCGTAATTATTTGTTAGCGGATCAACCTCTATAATCCTATCCTATATAATAAGGCCTACATACGCATGTCTCTTAAGTGAAATAGAATTCCATATCAACCTTTGCAGATTTATTTTTTATTACCATTTCTTTAATTTACCGTAGAAATATAAATTTGAATTTACATACATCTTAATATCGATGATACAAATATTTTTTTGCTTTTCACTTTTTATAGCAAATAATTACATATCGTGGTTTCTAGATTAATTCAGGTATAAATGTATATCCTTCTGGTAAATAGAATTTTTTTCGCAATCCTCGTGGACTTAAAAGGTCACGTATACTCAGGATCATATTTTAAAACTAATCACATCGCTTGACGTGGCAGAAAGCGGTTTTCGGTTTTCATTGACTTAAATTTATCGAAACTACGCCTGCGTATTTAAATGTAATAGCATTTAATTTCGTTAACGAATGGTGCTCTACAATCCTATCCTGTATAATAACGCAGCACCCATGCGTATTAAGTGGAAGAGCATTAAATTTCTACCAGTGCAGAGATCCACTTTTTAAAATATATTTTCCCATGTAATTATACAATTTCTCTTAGATTATTCGGTAGGAATTTCTATCCTATACAAGAAGAAAATGCGTATTAAGCCAAATATAATTTCTACATTTAGTTTCTATCTTCCCAGACTCAATTTTTCTTCATTTCTTTACATTATTCATTATCGTATGGTGTTCTACAATCCCATGTTGTATTAAGAAGTGTAATAGTATGCTTACATATTAGATGAATTAGCATTTCTACATTCAATTAAGTTAATATTAATACTAAAAGGAAATAGCCATTAATGAAAAGGGTCCGTATGTTAACATTCAAATTCATTCTATATTGCTAACCGATGCCGCTCCAATCGAATCCGCATTACCGAAAGTTATTGTTCGAATACAAACCAATCACCGATCCATGTCATTGGAATTCAATCCGGCGTTGTTCAATTTTAATCTGGTGCCGTTTGAATTTAATCCGGTTCTCCACGAATTCAATTAGATGTTCTTCGAATTTGAATCGGGTGCAGTTCGAATTCAATTCACTTCTGCGCAAATTTTAATCCGATGCCGTAAAATTTCAATCCGGTGCTGCAGGGATTAGAATCCAGTGCTGTCCGAATTAAATTCGGCGCTGTGTGAATCCAAGACGGTGCAGTACGAATCGAATCGTGTGAAATTAGAGGTCAATCCAGTGATATAAGGATTCAATCCGTCTTACTAATCAATCGATGTATGAGACTCTATAATCTTCTTCTGTACCATAAAGCAATGCACAGTAAGTGGAATAATTTTTCTGCATTCAATGCCTACCTTCGTACAGATACATCCTTATTATATTTTAAACCCCATAACACTTAGCGCAAGGCGATCGTGGGATAAATATACCGAATGCAGCTTGTTGAAAATACGATATGGTTTATTCGGAATACAAAGACCTCGTCAAACTTCATGTAGCAAATGTAAATGTCAAGTTGTAAGAGCAAGGATAGAAATAATCTATTTTAAGAATAATGCAGCCTTAGAGGCGGACGGCAGTGTCGCCCGTCGTAAGAAAATACATATAATACAAGGCGCATAGGAATTTGAAGTACCCAAAGTCCTCGAACGTATGAATGCGTGTGTGTATACATACGTGTGCATGGAAAAATGCGTGGCTGAGTCACAATCTAAGGCACTGCGGGGAATCGAATTTGGACAATCAAAGAGTCTAATTTGAAGTGTCCAGACGTAGAGTCGAGTTTAAAAAATGGAGTCAAATTTAAGACACCGTAGAATACATACATTTATGTTACGAAACTCATAATGTATGTAAAATGTTTTTTTATTATTATTTTATTTTTACATATCTCACCACTTACAAAGTGTAGCACATTTTCCCTCGCTAACTCACCAATATATTAATAACGACATTGGCGGAGAATCCGGAGCCGGGGAAGCTGATCCAGATCTGACCAGAAATCGGTAAAAGAATTACCAACCCGACCGAAATGTTCCCGTAAAAAGGATCGTGGAAATCCTTAACAGGACGTTTAACTTTGCATCGGGGGGCCTACACTGGACCCACTGTAGAATCAAATAAGCCGGGAATGCTAAACAGGGTGCAATCTAATTAGATGGGATAACATTTCTACATTCGATTTCTACATTCACATTGACCGTATCACTTTTCATTGATTTTGTAACTGGCAGTAATCTAGCACGATGAAAGGAACGTGAGTTAACATACATCCGAGACCCCATGAAATATCTGTTGGTGACAAAATTTGTATTTAATTTATAGTATAGATACAAATTTCAATTTAGATGCAGTTTAGGTTACAACTTAAAGACCTCACGTGGTTGGTGTAAGGGTCAGATTAAGTATAACTTTATATATATCTGACAAATCCATTTTTTTTCACAATCCAAAATAATTATATGGTTCTACTTTCTTTAAATCGGGAGAAAAGTTCGATCGAAAGATTGATTTTCCGGATGCGCATAATGTTATACTTAACCTGGCCGTTCATACCAACCAGATGAGACCTTCAGTTTTAACAGATCATCGCTTTTAACCGCGTAAGCGATGTGACTAATTTTCAAAATACGATTCCAGGTAAACGGGATAATATAAATTCAGGAATATGGAATAAATATTAGATTTGTCAAAACGTATGAATTTGCAGCTAACCTAACACAGTAAACGTAATATCAAATTTTTTGCTTTAAAATATGGAACGCAAAATATTCATACACAGAAGAATAATATATTCCACGACGATTTTATCATCAACATTAAATTGTATCTAAATTGAAATTTGTTTCCGTGCGATAAATTAAAAACAAATTTTGTCGACATGAGATATTCGAGGGGGTGTCAGATATATGTTAACACACGATCCCTTCTTGATATTAGATTGCTGTGACTTAAATTAATCAATGAAAAGTGATACGGTCAATGTGAATGTAGAAATTGAATATAGAAATGCTATCCCATCTAATTAGCGTGGTCCGCGGTTGGCATTCCCGGTCCAATTGATTCTGCAGAGGGTCCAGTGTGAGTTTCCGGACGCGGAATTAAACGTACTCCTAAGGATTTCAACGTTCTTTTTTATAGGAAACATTTCAGTTGGGTTGGCTATCCTTTTTCCAATTTCTGGTCCAATCTGGAATACCCTCCGCGGCTCCGGAACCAGGTCTGAATTCCCCTCACGCTTGACCCTGGTTGGCATTTCCGGCCCGGTTGATTCTGCTGAAGGTCTAGCGTGGGTCCCCAGCCGCGATTTTAAACGTATTCCCATGGATATGCACGTTCCTCGTTACGGGAAATATATTGGCTGTCCTTTGACCGATTTCTAGTCAGATTTGGACTACCCTCTGCGCCTCCAAATTCCCCATCCACGTCGTTCGCATTATAATGGTGAGTTAGTCGGGGAAAATTTTCTGCACTTGACATGTACATCTGCGATGTAACGTTCGCCGAGGTCTCTGTATTTCGAATAAGCGACAGTGTGTTCTCGACAAACTGCATCCAGTATATTTATCTCACGATTGCCTCGCGCTAAGCGTTCTAATTATGGAGTAAAATAAATATAAAAAATGAATCACTATGGCAATAGAGGTTAAATGTACAAAAGTTATTCCACCTACTGTGCATTGCCTCATTGTACAAAACAGAATTATGGAATATCATGTACTAACAAATAATGAAAGCAAAATTGGATTGTAGTGGATACAAAGAGCATCGGTTAATAGGACGGGTTAAATTCATTCAGCACTAGATTTAATTCAAACGGCATCGGTTTAAAATTAGAACAGCATCGTTCACCGATTGGCTGGGATTCGAACAGCACCTGTCAGCAATTCTGATTAGATACGAGCGGCATCGGTCAGTAATATGAAATGAATTCGAATACCGACATTCGGTCTCTTTGCCTTAGTAAATTCATCCCTCCTAAAACGATAAATGAAAAGCGATATCCTCGATATGAATGTACAGATTGACTATAAAAATGTTGGTCCATCTAGTACGCAAGCATACTACCTTATAATGCAGAATTGGATCTTCGAGAACTATACGCTAACGAATAATGTACGAAAATAAAAAAGAAACTGAATTTGTGAATATAGAAACTTAATGTAGAAATATTATTCCACCTAATGCACATTTTCTTACTGTACGAGATACTATTGCGTTACCAAATAATGTAAGGAAAATGAGCTCTGCAGAGGTGGAAATTGAATGTGTAATTGAATTACGAATATGACGAAAATGAATTAAATTGATTGTGAAGTTAAATGACTTATTATACCGGATAAAATTACAGAGAATCATCGTCTAACGAATACTTATGAAAGAAAAAATAATATGAATCTCTATAGAGATGGAAACCGAACGTAAAAAGTTATTCCATCTGATACACGAATTGTCGGAAGATTTAACTCGTTTTCAAATACGATCCCGAGATGGAGAGTGGTAGAGGGTAGGGATAGTGAGCTTCAGAGGCAGCTAATGTGGGTACAAAAAAAAGATCCAAGTGAAATATTTTGCATAAAGGGATTAGAGCAATAGAAGTACCAAGTTATTTGGCAGATGAAAGGAGTAATGAGTGAAGAGTAAAAGTGACGAGGTTTAGGCTGGGATGTAAGATGAAGAAAAGGTGTTAAAGAGAACCGAGTGGGAGGTGGAGGGCTGTAGGATGTGGGGGAAAAAGAAGGAAATGTAGGAGCATGAAGTTGGGGGATGTAAGGAGAGTCGTTAAATGGCTGGCTCGGAGAGGGGGGCATGAGTTAATGTAAGCAAACGCATACGAAGGTTGCACGTACAAAGCAGGAAAGAAGAGCCGTGAATGATGGAATTGCTGGTGTGAGAAAGACTGACGTTTGATACGTGTCGTAGAGAGAGGGAGGAACGGGATCACGGAGAATGAGTGAGAATATGGAAAGTGCGAAGGGATGACTTGGTGAGTGAAGGGGGAGGGGGGAGGGAGTATGGGGGTGAAACTGTGAGATGGCGAGAGGATTTAGATTTGCGGCCATATGCGTCCGGTAAAATTCGGATAGTGGGCAAAAGTTGATGGAAGAGGTGTATGGGCACGAAAAGAACGTGCCGGAGGCATATCAAGAGGTAGGATAAATCGATGAGTGAGAAATGGAAAATGAGGGAGACAATTGAAAGCATGTTGCGTGCGGTTGGAGTTGCGTAAAAAACAGGGTGCCCACTATACTCTGATTGGAGGGGATGAAACAGAAAACCGCTTTCAATCGCGTCGAGCGATGTAACTAGTTTTTATATACGATATAAGGAAACTGTTATTACCTAAATTTTTGAAAGGGAAGAAGGGAATTATGCAGGATATAATTGCGCTAATGAATAATGTAAGGGAATTTGCATAATTTTTGGGGGGAAGAGTAATTAAGAAGAGAGAATCACTGTTAAGCTTTATATTGAATGTATTCCACCTAATACACATACATATTGTTTTATTATGCAGGATAGAGTAAAATTTCAATATTTTCCTGCGTCACCCCTTCATATCACACCGTCGCATCCTCCTCACTGATACGAATTAGAAGCGCAAATTATATTTACGCTTTTGGGAATAAGATAAAATTTAGTCAAATCAACCGATGCATTGTTTATGTAAAGTTCGATGTTGCCATATATCATCACCGATATAATAACGTATTAAATAGTGTAACATTATTCTAATCAAGTCCTGTAACCTATAAATTATCATTCGAAAAAGTCTTGCAGTAAGTGGGTTGATATTACTACGTTTATTAATATTAAAGTGCTAATACACAATCTCACTCATAGATGAGATAACGACGAAACGGAAATCATGCAGTTGAACCTCGATATTTACAGAATCCTGACTTACCAACTGCCCATTATAATAAATAAATAAATAAAAATATTCTTGTTTTTCGACAAACAATAATGTGTACGGATTATTTTTTCGCTCCATCATACTTATTACTCATTTCCTATCCCAAGAAAGATTTTCTGTATGACTATGGGGAAGGGGGGTGGCGTTATTGTGCGATTGATTGATTGACACCATCAAATGATATTGTTACTAACAAACACAACGAAGAAATGGGAAAAACAGGAAATCGCACAGTTATATGTTCTTACTCTAATAAATAAAGAAATAATGATATATATAAAAATATAATTTTTTTTAACAAACAATAATGTGTGTAGTTTGTTTTTTTTTGTTCTTCCTCTATTACTCATTTCCTATCCCAGAAAGGAGGGTAAAAGGAGGGTGTCACCGTGTTATTGATTGACGTATCCCCAATTATTATTATTACAAATCAACAAGGTGAAAAATGAAAATTATGCACCTACTGTTCACGAAATCCTAACCGATCAATTTCGTTTTAAAATAAATAAGTAATTAAACAAACAAAAATTTTCATTTTTCGACCAATAATAATATATACGGATTATTTTTTATATAAGGATATATTTATATAAGGATTATATCTCGTTTTTTTTAAGAAAGCACGAAAATTTAATAATTTAAATCACTGACCAAATTGCAAATAAATGTATATATTCAAATAAAGATAGAGAGTCGTTGCAGCAACCAACGAGCAGCGTGCATGATCACGCACCTAACACGCGTAAGCGTACTACGCACACATTTATTTGTACGTTCCGCACAACGATTCAGTACTTATCCCTCGATCGGCCCGTGCTAACCCATACGATGACGACGTACGATGACGACTACCACCAGCTCCCACCTCCAGACACATGGCACAATGGTGAGACCAATCACAGTAGGTCGCCGAGGAGGGTGGTAAACGGGAAGGGGTGAATCAGCCACCTTAAGAAGGAGTCAATTGGCGTGGGATAATCGGTCGGGTAGAGAGGGGGTAGATCGGCAGAGGGTAGTCGGTAAGACAGGGAGGGGTGGATCAGCGGGGGTCGGTAAGGTAGAGCGCGGAGGTATCCTTCCGGTGAGATAATACAGACGGACCCATTAATTTGTTCCATGACCCCTCTAGGGGGGCAAGGAGAAACTAGAATACGATCGTGGCGGTGTCAGGCGCCATCTTTTAAATTGGACAAATGTTCTTCGAGAAGAAACTTCTGCATCAGAATTATTACAGATAATGATTTCGTAATATTAATCGATTGATTAATTGTTCCAATGTAAAATAATTTATAGTTCAGTCAAGAACCGTGCCATAACCTTGAAAAGAACCATTTTACAACTCTGAAAAAGTGCATTATAGCTCTGAAAAGTAACAATTAATAATCAGTCCCCGCACAATTACTTGATTTCATGTTTTTTTTAATCGATAAATGTTACAAAATCATTATCTGTAATAATTCTGATGCAAAAGTTTCTTCTTGAAGGGCATTTTTTCAATTTTATAAGATATCTCGTTCTGTTCTCATCTTCTTAGACTATCAATAAGTTATATTAGGCGCTATAATGTTGTATTTGCACGAAAGTATGAATATTACAATTAAATATGTCAATGTGTATTGTAAAAACCATAATTATACATTCATGTGCAGTTTGTAAATAGCGCGCGTGTCGATCATAGAGTCTATAAATCTTTGGCCCCAGCTCCTTGACACCGCCACGGTCTTATTCTAGCTTCTCCTTACCCCCCTTGAGAGCTCGCGGAGCAAATTAATGGGTCCGTCTGTACCTTCCCCCTTGAAAAAATGGTTAGAGTGTTTTGAGGTATGTGGTACATGTAACCAATAGTTAAGGACATCACTATTTACCGTGGCACGAAAAAAATTGTACCTTCTCCCGCCCCCTCGCGTGCATCATCCCACTTCAAATGACCACTAACACCCTTTATAACTCCGACATGATAAATATGCATTGTTATATAATAAAATACTAGTACTAATAAAATACTTAATGTACGAAATCAGCTCCGAAGGAATACGTCCAAGGACTATATCGAAGCATTTGCCGATTCTGCAATTCGTGCAAATGTGTGCAAGTTCAGAAAATCCGAAGAGAGCGTTAAGCATCTTCGCATTCATTTTCGTGTTTATAATCGTCCTAAGTGATTGATTACGGATAGAGCAACGTCCATTACATCAAGGGCCTTTATCGATTTTCTTAAAGACGAGTCAATGTATCGCATGCATATTGCAGTCAGCGTCCTCCCCCTCCCTCGCGAACGGGCAAAGGGAGCGCTTTAATAAGGTTTTGACCTCCATGCTAGCCAAATAGCAAAAACACATGATGGATACCGAATTGGAAATATTAGAGTTTGCTCTGAATAATACGGTTTGTCATGGTACAGAAAAGGGCCGTGCCGATTATTATTTGGCTATTACTAGATGGAGAAAGATAACCATCATCTTAGAATAATATTAGGACAACGTCAAAAATACTATCAAAACTTAATAATTAAGTTGGAGCGAGCGTCTAAGGCCATCTTAAAAAGTCAAGAATTCAATCAATGATTTTATGACTCGAAACAAAAGCGTGTATCAGAGTATCATGTCGGTGATTACATTATGATTAAGACCGTTGACGTAACTTCAGAGGTGCATAAAAAATGTATAACTAGGTTAAAGGGACTTTATGTAGTAAGGAAAGTTTGGAGTAACGAACGACCCAACGGTCTTTTGAAAGCGTAGTAGAGCCCGATCAAATGTAACATTGCAAACTGCACCCAGGAAATCCCTACCTGAGATAGATACCGTGGCTCGAAAACCTCACACACCACTCACATATTGAATGGAAAATTAACCAGAAATTATGAGAGTGAGAAGGAGGGAGGGTCAGTGGGGAGACAAATCACAGTGACTTTCTTTGGTTCTCTGAATACGAAATTCATTTGCATAATATGGTAGAAAAGCATTGTTTTTTTTTTATTGGCTTCAATCGTTAACATCGACAAAGTATAGTAAAAAAATGTAAATGTAACATCGTTTTTTTTCTTATATTGACATTATTATGCTCTAGCTTCGAATTTGTTTGTGTCCTTACAAAAGTAGATCTATAATCTCCCATAGAATATGGGCTGTCATGGACCCTGTTCACGTGTATTTTCCAGTTCTTAAGCAAATCTACTTTTCCGAAAAAAATAAAAGATCACGAGCCCTAGAGAAAACTGTCAAGAAATAAAATCTATCTCTTCGGGAAATAAAATACCATTTTTAATGTACTTTATATTTTACTAAATAAATATGATAGTTTTTATATGATGCTTGCATATATCGATATAAATAATTTCTGATTATCACGCTTATACATGTTCAATAACAAAGTAAGCAGACGCTGATATATCCATGTAAAGGATTGAAAGGATTCAGGATCTTCGACGAGGTTCCTTCTATCGAGGACGAAGATCCGAGGAAGATTCATCGTCCAAGGTGGCCAATTATGCGCAAAGGTGGTAGTAAAGGGAGACTGTGAGGAGAGGAGTTGAAGAAGGGGTAGATTTTGCAAAGGAACCCACCAGCGTACCGGCAAAGTCACGTATGCGTAGTAAAGCAGATCGAGGGCGCTGTAGGAATGTTACTTCGTCGGCAGGAGCGTGGCCTGCATAATGAATAAAGTAATTTCACTTGGAGGTATAACGGATTCCGGAGGGTGCCGCAGATATAAAAACGCTCAGTGCCACGCCTTTAAAAGAAGGGGGAACACTTAAGGGATCGTTAAGGGCCTTGAAATACCTTCCATATCTTCTTTCCTCATCCTACAGATCATCCCAATTTGTGGACCGTCTCCGTAAATTCTGTAATTGTTAATTTATTTTTACTAAAAAAAGGAGTTGTTATGGATGGATTTGAAATATGTTTAGCAGCAATAAATGTCTCAAAACGGCCTCTACGCTCCCTCTCTCATTCTTTTGGAAACTATGCTAGTTTATCGGCCGTGTCTATAAGCTCTGTAAATATTAAGAGATTTTTACAAAAAAGGCAGTTTATAGATAGATTGGAAATGTATTCAGCAACATTAAGGATCCTGAAATACCTTCTATACTTCGTCCCTCATCCTCAAAACTACTTTGAATGTAAATTTAATTCTACGCTAAAAAAACAAACAAACTTATTAAGACTTCTTGGAAATGAGATCTTACGTTCATTGCCCATGAAGAAACGTTTTGCCTAGTATGTGCTTTTTCAAGCTATAAGCGAATAAAAGAAATATATATTTTAAACTTTAAAGTAAAAACCAATGCGAGAAATTAGAATCTGAAATTAAAAATAAATGCGTGCTATTCAAAATGCTTTCATACGTAAATTGTACACAGAAAACCTTAATATTTATATCTATCTTGTATAACCACGAAATGTGAAAATATTCATCTAAGATATATGTTTACAATTAATCTTTTTGTACGACTAATAATCTTGCGCAGAAACGAACATGGAATTTCTGTAACGAGTAACAGTTAAAACAATCTGTTAAAAACACATAATAACAAGAAGCTGTTAAAGATAGAAGGAAAATACAATCAGCAACATTAATAGATCATATTTTATTTCTGTTTATCTGTTTATCTTGTACTAATATCGGGTGGATGAGAGCAAAGAAAACAAATCTGCATACTTTATATAGATCCTCTTGTTGGGATATTCAGGTAACATACGTAAATTATAGGCCTAAAGAATTTGATTGTATTATTCCTCTTATCGTGAAGGTCAATGAATGAGATTTATTCGCTTTAGCAGAAAGAGGGAGAGCAAATACGTAAATTATGTTAATTAGAAAATAATTTCTTTTTCGGTTCAGTAAATGTGAGATCGTTATGCTTAACTAATTAAACCATTTGAATATAAATTACAGCGGTTACTGATGTACATTTTTTCAATATAATTTCCAGAAAGAATTTTTCCTTACTTACGGAATATTTCAAATCAGTCACCGTCTTTCTGTTAAGACTGATTTAACTAGAGAGTTAATATGTTTATTTTCAATCTATTCCAAGCCGAGCTCCGATATTTCTCACGTTCTAGGCATTTATCAATTTTCTATCGATCCTAAGACAATCGGGGGACCATACCCCTGAGTATATGTATAGCGGATTACAGAAAGCCTCCCGGAAATCAAGGGGGAATTTCAGGCTGTACGAAAGTGCCGTGAGTAGTAGCAGAGGGGAAGGAGGGACAATCTGATAGTGGTAGTAGAAGGGGTGCATAATTCGAGCTGCACGGACGTAGCAGCCGGTCGAATCCGATTCCGCGGTCAGCTTATTCGGGCTTTGGCCACGCAATTGGAGACGGATCGGCGGACTGACAAGGAACCACCGATATAATGGAGCAGTGCTTCCCAAAGTGAGCGTTAGGATGCCTCGAGAGGGGCGATAAAAGTTCCAAAGGCGAAGAGAAAAGACAAGAGAATAAAAAATAATGACAAAAAAGGAAATCCGTATAACATTTCTGTTCTCTTCTTTACCTAGTAATAATATGTATTGAAGCGTAGTCTTCTAGGCACGAATGTCAAAATTCGGAGTTAGTATTTAAATTGTGAATAACGAGCTTAACGACCATCACATATAGCACCGACCTAGAAAATGATTTAAACCCCGTTCAGTTTCGCGCTCATATATGTAGGGTCGGGACTCCTCCAAAACACAATTAATAGGCGTTTGCGGGATAATTTGGCAGGAGGACGGGAGAAGCTTGGTAGCTTAGTGGTCAGAACAGTTGCCTAGCAAGCGAAAGGTCCTGGGTAGAATCTCGGCTCAGCAACCCAACAACCCTAATTTTTCTTGCACCACCTACATACACTGCGCTTGCCTCATGTCCTTTTACGATAAATGCTACAAAATTTTCTCATACACTAATATATTATAATTAAGTCAAAAATTCTGTAACTTTAGGAATAAATTTATTGGGGAAAAGACTCATAGGTAAACCGAAACGTCAGTTCATTGCAAAACACTTTGTCTTCTTCAATACTCTTCTTCAATAGCCTACAGGATCACCTATTGTAGAAGACGCGTTTCAGAAACAGGTAAAGATTTGTGTTACATCCGATGTGCAACATACTACATACAAAACAATCTACGTGTTAACATTTTTTTGTATACATGACCCGTAGTACAGTAATGAAATATTACTTTATCGCCTAGGTAAAAATCGAATATTTCAACAAATCGAAACGATGCTTTATTAAAAAAAAAAAGACCACAAAGAAAAGAAATAGGTCAAATGCAAGACGCGCCAAATGAGACAGTTATAATTCTACCTAGTAAGTCTTGCCATTATTTTTTTCAATTTCATATTTTTTATTAAAAATATTTGTTAACATATTACTTTTTGATAAAAATGAGATCAAACACGATACATTTCCAACCGCATTTACTTATTTATTACGTAGTGAGTACTTCATTTCACAAGAAAATAAGAAAATTCCAAGTAAGCGTGGCAGAAGTTTCATCAAATCGTTTAGTTTGATTGTATTCGATTAAATCTGACCAGTGTGTAAAAAAATATTTCATGTAAAAAATGGTTAATAAAAAAAGTTTTGTTGCCAAAAAGTTTATAGTTAATTGAAGTATTATCAGACCGTTACGCCTTCCAATTAAGTGCGTCATCTTCTCAAAGGAGCCCTGCAGCATATCGCATTGTGTAGCACATCGTATACATAACTGGGTCCAGGAAAAATAAAAGGCGTAAGACCTATATCCACTGGGGAGTGCAACACACGGAGATATCTTACTCATAGAGTTCGCACTGATCAACGACGTTAATTATTACTTTTGTATAAAGATTTTTATTTACATGATTTCCGTTTTGTCTCCCTCGGTTTATTTCTTTAATCATTTGGGTTTGCAAAATTCTCGAGTTAAAAATTCTGGACGATAAACACGCAAAAATATCCGAGACATCGACTTTAACACGAATATTAATCAAACAATAAAAGAAAAAAAATGTATTTACTGAATAAATGCACGATTAAGATTGCAAGCAACAAACCGAATAGCTCCTGTTTAATCAAGCTATTAAATTTGAACGTGTCTAATTAAAATAAACTTGAACAAATATTTTAAAAGACGGTCGATTACTTCGTTGAATTTACTATTCGAACATAGACAGGTAAAATAAGCGGTCTTTGTTACTGCATTTTTATTTAATATTAGTTATTCAACATCAATTCAGATATTCTTAATTAAAAATTGAACAAATCTTACTTTTTCAAATGGCAACACAAAATTAACTTATCGTATCGCTGGGGCTAACGGGAGTGGAAAATATATACAAATAGTGTTAATCAACACATATAATTGAAATAAAACGTAGGTTTGTCATATGTACAAATGCTAAATAAAAAGATAAATGTTGAGACCCAGTTCTTTGAATATACGGGTAAATAAAAATACCCATTTCCTTGAAAAAAAAAAAAGTACTGAATGTTAATGTATATTTAAAATATATGTGATATTGGGCTGTACGTTCAAACGAATTATTATTAAGGAAAAAGCTTTTTCAAAAGTATTACCTACGTGTTGTACTTTCGACAAAATAAGAAAAGCACAATAAGGCCATATGATATGCTTTAAATTATATCGCCGTTGTGCATCTAACATATCCAATTTGAGACAGTAAAAAAATCTATGTCGTATTATGATTTTAACGTAGCGAGGACTTTTTATTTTATTTATTCGTTTATTAACTAAGTAATAATTTCGCGAAATAAAGAAATATGAAGATTATTCAGGAACTTAGCCAAATCATTAATTTGATAGGTTTCAGAGAAATGAGTATACCACATATAGATATAAAATTCAGAAGACCTAGAAAAAATTAAACATGTGTGTATGTATATTCCTTTAATTTAATTGTTAATTTACAATATAAATCGATTAGAATATGATCCTACGGTTTTTTTCATAATTCCTTACGAAACTTTATATCCAACAATGTAACGTGTGCCGCAAGTCTGGTTTTAAAGACGAAATTGATACATGATGACTCCTTGCTACTTGCTCGATGGTATATGATAATCGGAGAGTGATGTGGTCTATACGAGCATTGAATAAATTTATTCAAATTTTTACGGCGGCGAGCAAAGGTGCTGAATGATTTTAACATAAAAGAGGTTTTTTAACGGATGTCATTATGGAAAAATATGTTACGTTACGAAGATATGGAAAGAAAATATGTAACGCTTTTTGTTTGGAAGTTAAATTTTTTAATTAGAAAGATGCTAAGATTTAACACAAAATGTTATGATTAGTAAAAATAACTTTATTTGACATATTGGTTTTTTCGTTTGGAAGTTTTTAATTAGAAAGATACTAGGATTTAACACAAAATATTATGGTTAGAAAAAATAACTTTATTTCACATATCGGTTTTTTCGCTGAAGATATTCGCCTTACAGAGCGAAAATCTGTACAAGGAGTACGTGGAAATGAACAGAGATAATCATTACCAACAAAACATCTTAAAAGCCGTGTTGAACGTAAATGGCAATAAAAAATTTGTGAAAAACGGGAGTGTGTAAATATTAAAAACACAATTGTTCCGAAGAAGAAATAACGGTGATGGATGTAAACACGAAATTAGAGAAGTGTTCCGCAATTTTTTCTGTTAATCGTGGAGCTTGAGAATCTACTTGATCCGAAAAGAGCCAGTGGAACAAACTAAAGGGTATCTCAATAAGACCATGGAATTTTTATTTTTAATTAAACAGATTATTGAATCAAGAAGTGACAATATTTTTGTTTAATTATAAAAGATACATGTTTCAATTAAGTATAAAACTCCATGTCAAACAACTGTATCCCACAGCTCGGCAAATCAACTCTTTCTCTTTTACCTAAATTTTCAGTGATACCGTTGTTTAATCGGAATACAATGGTGACAATAATACTTTATATCTCCACCATAATCTCAGTAGTTATTTGTGGTTTATTCGCATACATATGCGACCCCAACGTGTAAAGTTACACGATCTTACTGATCGATCCTGATCCACATTTCTTGAAATTACATATTCTAGAAATTTTTCTCGCGGAAGCTTAATTGCTTTGGATCTTGCAGGCATTCCAATGTAGTTTTTTTCTTTCGCTATAATTCATTGCAAGTTACTTTTCGAAACGTCTGCTTCTTCTGAACAATGACAATTGGGGTTTCGATTACACTTTCTCTTACTGCAGGTATGTTTTTGAAATGAATGTTTCTCATTTTTCTAATATTACAAACAATAATGATTCCTTGTCGTTTTCTGTAGCATTCCATATTTACTAATCGTAATATCAACAGATATCATATGTGAATTTTTAGAGTACCCAAATTTCTAGGAAAAGAAATGGCGCAAAATCTAAATCCGCGCTCTTATCGGTGCACTTTGCTGTTTGGGAACCTCTGCAATAGAATCTATCTCGGCGTAGGAGCCAGAATATACTCGCGATACACTGCATCCGCTCGGGAGGAAATTTCGGTGTATTGACGTAATTAGACTAGAGGTAGGTGAGAGGGAAAGGGGGCGTCGACAGTTTCGGCCTGACACCCTCTCCCGGGAATTTAATACCGGCGACTCATATCCACGGAGAACCGTAATTCCGGAGATTAAATCAATCGACGTTACCGCTACGTCGATCTTCATCCTCCCTGCATTTCTTCGACGTTTACAGACGAACACTGCTGACGTTCGATGCTGTGACCCATGTTTCTTTTAGATCTACTGGTCTTGAACTTATTTTGGATTATTTTAGATCAGCCGTTCTTAGATATGTGTGTGTATTGGGCTTGTATAGAACTTGTAAGAATATTTTTTTTTAATCATGTGACTATTGTACAACCGTCTAAATGTTCCTATAATACTTGTACAACTGTAAAGCTAACCATAATCCTTGCATACATATCGAAAAATCTTGGAACCCTTGTATAACCGTTTAAAACTCGCTGAACACTTGTACAAGTGGTTAAGCATCTTCAAAATCTGCGTAACTGTCCATAAATCGTGGAATACTTGTACAATTTTCGAAAAATCGTGTAACACTTTTATACTCTTTACATATCAGAAATGTATATCGTACGACTTACAATCTCGACCTTCCTCCATCCTTTCCAATTCTTGATCGCTTGTATACTTTAGTTTAAAAGTCCTTATTTTCGTATTCATTTCACACATCAGTTACTTTTTATTTGAAGCGCTCAATTATGTTTGAAAGCTACAACTACCTACCTATTTCTTACACGTATTAAATATTTTCATTTTTAAATGCTAAGTTATATTCTAGCGACACAGCTTTTTAGTTATCTTTTTTTCACTCATCAGATACTTCAATTTTTAACACCTTGGCTATTCATACTATTAACATGCTAGATATATCAATTTTTAACACCTTGGTTATGTTCCAAAGATAAAACAATTTAGATATCTATTTCTCTTGCGTATCGGATATTTTCATTTTAAACCGTTTGATTATGTTCGAGAAAATGCTATGACTAATAGAGAGGGAGGAGGTGAGAGAAGAATTTATCTTATACATGCAGGGCTCACTCGCGACAGAATGACCATTCTCTCCAAGTGTAAGATGGGGGATAAACGATCGTTTTTCCAGGATAATTAAAAGGAGAGTTCACCAGACGAGGAGAAGCTGCAGCGAAGGAATCAATATCGAAGCGAAGTAATGATAGAACTTGACGTTTAATGGCCCTCGGGAAGACAGGCAGCACGACAGGAGAATCGATACTGTTATTTGCGGGTTAAGAAGCGCGTGGGAGACAAGGCATTTCTCTCAAATTCACCCTTCCTTCTCTCACTCTCAATCTTACCTCGACCTTTTCTCTTTTTCGATCTCTCAACACTAGTCTCGAGCTTCTTCCTTTTCCCCTTTCGTTTTCATTTTCCATTACTCACCGTTACACGATCAATGCAGAACGTAGAACCTTTTTTTGAATTTTAATTTTTATTTCATGCAACCCTAGTTTCCCTAATCTTTTTAAGCCTTAAGTTAGTTACGTGAATCGAGCATTGGACAGCGTTGTACAGTTTTCGTGCAATGGTTACTTTTATAAAACGCTATGACCAAACTCAACGCCTTTCCATGTTTTGTGAATGACGCGTTGTAGATAACTTCGAAACACGAATTGATAACGAATCCGTCACAGTGTTAATCCTTTACAGCTCTGTGTAACTTTGAAATCACATATCGATATATCAATATTTTATTGATCCAGTTCAATTTTTGTATGCATTTTAGTCTTATTTTTTTATGTCCATTTGCGCTATACCAAGATCTAAAATGTATTCAAAATGAGAGACGAGGGTATTCTTTGGGAACTGTTAGGTTCAACGACTCAAATTGAGGACGGAAAAGTATAGAAAGATTGAATGTAAAAAATTAGCTTATATTTATTACTCAACCGTCAGCTGACTACTTTATATTCTTAGAAAATATTGTGACCCCTGACAGTTCGAGCACGTTATTATTTAGTGTATAAGATTCAACATCGTAAGGTCTAATAAAAGTAAAGAATGTTAAAAAACCCGCATTCACTGTTCACATTGCTTCCGTGACGAATCTAGACCGCGTAAAAGTACCATCGATGTTTACTTCTAGAGGGGATAGAACAAGGGCAGTTTTCTTATAATAAGTACGAGAATCTTGAGGCGCAGATAGAGCACTCTGATTTTCTAACCTTGCGACGTAATCAGTTTGTCACTCGGATGTTAGATTTACGGTTTTCTCTCGAATATTAATCATAGGCATGCGAGTATTAAACTTTCACGGAGTATTTTTTTCCCTCATTTAATATTTTCATCGGTGGTCGTAAATACGAACCCAAGGGTGCAGTGCTTAGCCAGGGTACTTAAAGAAATAATCTGAACTTGTATCTTTAACAATTTATGGGTATCTGAAAATATCTAGAGTACGGCGAATCCAAAAAATAATCATCCTAAACCCTGATAATTGCAAAATATTTTAACTGGTAGTCGGAAATATTAACTCAGGAGATTGGTGATCTCTCAACCTACTGGAAAAATTGAGGAAGTCTCGGGTATAGTTTGATACGTCGTTGAAACAAATGTGTAGAACTCGAATTGAAATAAAACTCAAAACTAAATCAATTAACATGGAATTAGATATTTGAATAAACGTCTTTTGCCGCAAAAAGAATTTCCTATTCATTCAAACACGTATTCTTTAAAAAATTCGACTAACTCTTTAACCCGATCAACCTCGTCCCAGTGGAGTGTCGTACACATACGTTTAACTCAAAATTCGTTCTTTTACCCGTAGTATAAATTTGAGGACAGTGAGTTTATCGTAAAAGATTTGCGACGATGTCGATTGGTAACAAAGTTTTTATCTATAAAAACGCAGATGTTGTTGTATTGCTCTTGTACATCATCACGCCACGTAGATACAATCACACTACGCTCTATTCACACCGTAGTAGAGAAGTCATGTACAAAAGCATCGAACTTTATTACAGGACCGTCTGTGGAAAATCAACAGTCTAATCTGTTTCTTTAGGAATAGTTTAAAAACCCTGAGAGAAGATCCCGCATATTTTAATGTTTCGGAAATAGAATGTGACGTTCAAGCGTCCGGCCAGAAATATGGAATGCCTAAGAATGCACACATTACGCACGTTGCATACGAGACGGTACATAGATAGCGTGAGCGTACCACTGATTTTCAATTAGATTTTTTTAGATTACTTAGCATATAGTTGTAATTGAAACTTCTCAAACGATCCAAGGTGCACTAGACTGCGTATTGGAGAAGCCGCTAATATCTCAGATTAATTAAGATATCTTTGTGATTGTAACATTTCGAACAATCCAAAGAGCGCTAGACTGTCAGAAATATCGACGAAGTCTCCAATTCGTTCTAACCTTTGGTCACCACGAAGGATCTGGGGCGTGACGGACTACTTGCGCAACGGAAAAACCAGGCAAGCTTTGATTTAGTTGGATGAGTCTCATACCTCTACGTCGAAATTGAGATAATCGAAAACTCTGAATGAGAGAGTTCATACAGGAATAGATATTAAGTATAGTAATTAGTTAAGTAAATATCAAGTAAAGTAATTAGATATAAAAGTAAAAGCCTTTTACCCCAAAAAAATTATGGAATTTGCTATTCATTCAAGCGTTCTTTATCTCCGAAATTCCGTCAACCCCATTAACCCGATCAAACTCGTGCCAATGTAGCATTGTATAGACACGTTTGACCTGGAAAGTATAATATATCCTCATTTATTCCCACGAACAATCCGTAATATTAAATTGATGAAAATAATAGCTTCATATGTTTTTGAGGAGAACGGTAAATCTCTAACAATAGACAGTTGAGCTCTCTTATAAGGCTATTTGTTTGTTCCGCATTCTATTAAAAGTGTATTATTGTTAGCCAATTTAAATACAACTTTCGTTTTATCACATCGATTTCCTTACAGAAACAAAAAATACTCATGACTCAACTTAATAGTTACTCCAGTCATATCGTCCAAAAGAATGGACAAGCTAAATTAGTTAAATATGTTCTGTGCTGTACTGAAAACATATTAAGTAAAACCTAGAGCTACAATACAAATGAGAGAGAATGCAATCATGTTATATGGGTCGCTTTCTTTTAAATGGTATAAGTCTATTTTTTCAAAAATTGACTTATGCCATTTCCAAAATAAAGCTGTCGGTCGAAACTGTGTCACAAGCTACAAAAATGTGTAAAAAACATTATACGCAATATTGCGCAAACATATTCCAAGATAAACTTATTCCAAACTTCCTTAAGAAATTCCAGGTTTCCTACAAAAAGTCTTTGTTTATTTTAAGTAAAATTTGTATAAAAGAGAAATGTATGACACATAAGAATGGCCCAAGTTCATTAAGTCGTACTACATTAATCAATCAAAAATTGTCGTTTGGCATGGATATCATTTGTGACAATTATGAGGCAAAAGACACATTTTCCGAAGTGTGCGGAAGGCCTTTCTATCATGCCTAATAAAGGGAACAGCAAACAAAGGGGTCCATGGATAAAAAAGCCAGCCGCAACAAGGCGAGGTAAGCAAAACATTTAAAAACCAATTAACAAACTATCGATAATACTTTTTATAATTCAGTTTTTTAATCTGAACATTTTTATTAACACACCAGTGAAATTTTTCCGATCAAAATGAAAATAAACGCGATATAATTACGAATACATTTAATGACTTACTATCTATTGATTAAATGATTTTATCAACATTTTAATCGCATTGCAAGTATGGGTTGCTAAAAAAATGTATAAAATACCGTTATACATTGCCGTAAAAACGAAATATAAGCAATGTCTATAATTTTCGCTGAATGCACCAAAGGCGATTTGACATTAATAAAAAAGGGGACAACACTCGACGGTCACCGATTAACGTGTAGGAGGATTCTACGTTTGGCAAAAAATTAGTGGCTTTTAACGTAGATATCAAATTACACAGCTACCGAATCAAAATTATATAATGCATTTCGGAAACATTTACAAAAGAATTTTTAAACTTTTTTGCATTTTATTCAATTTGTATATTACATTGTATACCTCAAACTGCAAAATTTGTATGCCTCATCATACATGATTGTCTCGGAGAAAAACAACATAGGATGTCGATAGCATAGACGTAGAAGCAACACAGTGACATTTATGAAGAAACACCAAGAGTCTTGTTACTGTACGGTAAAATATCCACAATAGTTGATCTGGGATCTTCTTCATAAATGTCCCTGTGCTGCCCCTACGCCTATTTGATGCTTCTATGCTATTTCCATCCCACCCTATGTTATTTTCTTCGAAGCCAGTCAAACGTGTGATGTCACACATAATGAGATACTCGGCGCAGCTACTTTTAGAAGAGCACAGCATGATGTTGCTTAACGTGATGATATTACTTTTTTCGTTTAAATTTTTTTAACATATTGTTGAAATTTTTCCTATCTACATGAGTCCAAACACGATACACTTACGACCACATGTACTTATTTATTACTTATTCTACAACTAATTTGATTTTATTATCGTTGGGATTGCATTAGAAATATGAGTTATTAATCACACTGGAAATAATAATAAGAAAGTATTTTTAATATATTATAACTTTTCCATGTCATCTTTGGTCTTATTTTGATCAGTAAAATCATACCAATATGTTAACACAATTTTCAAATTAAAAAAAAACTACAATTCAAAAGTTAACAACAATGCTTTTTATACTGGATTTTAAGTATGTCTCTTTCCTTGCCTCTGGCTTGTTCTTCTGCCCGTGGTCTACCTTTCTTGGCTGTTTCCTTCGTTCGGAACACAACAACGGGTAAGCTGTACACCTGGGAAACAGTGTCTCCTGTCCCATAACTATTACAAATGGAATCTAGGCAGAATATCAATTATGGAACTTTTACTAAATATGGTGAATGTGCTCTATGAGTACCGTGTTATAAGAAGGCTAACTGTACAAGGTATGGTCATAGTTTACCAAGACTTACCGTTAAATGCAGGACTTTCAATTGTGAAAACCTACCATAATCTAATAAATATAAGTATACAAAAAAGAGGATCAGCAAAATTGGCGTTTTAATTCATATAAAAATACCTTTACCAGCATTCTAAGAATAAGAAAGTTGAATAAAAATCCGCGCGCGAATATATATACTTTACAGTTAATGTTGTGCGTGTGTTAAAATGGTTTAGCGTAAAAATTAATAAATATTTTAAAGAGTATAAGTGCTTGGAGCCGAAGGAAATGTGTTTAGGATATAGGGTGGCGAAAGAAGAGCGATCAGGATGGCGTACATGATTTAGATTTGGATGACGCATGATTTTGAGGAATGCACGTAGACGATTGTGTGAATGTGTACGAATGAAACACAATATGTACAGAGGTGTTAAAGAAGAAAGACAAAACCCAGGAAAGAAATAAGATTCACAGAAAGTCACACAGAAAGTCGTAAAGAGTCATAAAACACCGAGCGCAGGGAACAGAGTTAGAGTAAGAGTAAAGGGTGACAACATAGAGTAAGAGTATGGGCAAACTAAACGATTAATAATACGAATTAAAATGCACATGTCTGATATTATTCATTTTTTGTGCAGTGCTCTATCTGAACATAATAGACATTCGAACTACACCTTCAACGGGAATGAGATGGGAGTTTTAGGTATTGAAAAAAAAACATACCCAAGAGATCAATTTTTAAAATGGTTTAAATGAAAATTAAACGCCATACTATTAATTCAGAGACGGATACAAAAAAAAATTAAATTTCACTTACAATAACTTACTAAATAATTGTATTTAGCATTGTATTCAAATTCATTTTTCATTACAAGTTTAAATTTTCGAGCTAATTCTTGGGTCCAAATTTCTGCTGTTTCTAATGCCTGCTTTCGTCATTCCGCTTGTTTCTAATCATTCTCATTTTATCACAGTCGAAGTAGAAGCAGTCTCTTAACTGATTCAATCTGTAGTTTCTGCTTTGTAATTAAATTTAATTTTATATTGGTGTTAATTTTATTACTTCAATAATTTATTCTGTTTATAAATATCGCTCCCTTTTCTCTGAAGGTAATTCGATTCATTTTATACATTGTATTGTATATTCTAGATAGTAATAGAAGGTAACTGGTTGTTCTGATGTTCCGTTTCTTTTAAAGATCCGAATGGAGATATTAAACTAAATTTTAGTTTTTAATTTGTAAATAGTTTCTCTTTGTCTCATATTTTACGTGTGCTATCAACATTAATTGTATATATTTTAAAATCACATATTCTCTTCTCTCTTCCATGAATAATCATTTAATGTTTTGCAGTAACAAGTATCCCACATTAAATTTTACACAACCAACGACGTTCGGTTTTCACATATAAGTCTTTTGTACCTCCTGTTATTAGTATTCTTAACTATATTCATGTCATAATTGTGGTGCGCGAGAATTTTACGTTCGGAAGCGATAATGCGTTGGAACCGTGCAGTCTTGTAGACGGACCGTCGCGC
Organism: Ampulex compressa; assembly: GCA_038496175.1. Lineage (NCBI taxonomy): Eukaryota > Metazoa > Arthropoda > Insecta > Hymenoptera > Ampulicidae > Ampulex > Ampulex compressa. Next base: position 104,116 of record JBCFXI010000685.1, read on the forward strand.
CGTTATATATACATAGGAATTTCGAGTGCCCTATGGTGCGCGCGCGCGCGTATGTGTATGTGTGTGTCAATGTAATCTGTTAATGTATTGAGAAGAATTTTAAACTGTCGAAAATATGATGTACGAGTCATACAAAGAAGTCTTTACCTTACGATATTTGAAATCGATCTGCCGATCGACGAGCGTAAAAATCAGCAGCGATTCGAAAGAATTACTGGGCTGGCTTAAATGTATTGTACTTAGAAAATCGACTGGATTGGCGTTATACCTCCTAAATCGTGAGGGAAAATAGAGTAAAAGGGAGGTACAATTAATGGCCGACATTGTATCGGATATTTATTTACCCTTCCACCCTCAAATTCCGATTCCTCTCTCCTTTCTCAGGATAAAGCCAGTTTGAGTATCGATCTTCTATCGTTCCAACGATGCCAGAAATCTCTGCTATAAATCTCATCCTCTAACGCGACGAGACGAGAGGATCGACAAGTCTTTTCCACCCTTACAAACCAATCCCACCATTTTTTAGAATCTACCCGGCACCATACCCAGATAAACATCTATAAACGAAAATAAATTAAAAACTTGCAAATCTTGTTCCAGTGCATAATGAGTGTCTTTCTATCTCAGTATTATTTCAAACGCTTGCAATACAGTTGTAGAAACCACAAGACAAAATGAAATAAGGTAAAAACAGAATAGATATGTAAATGACGATAATGTAAGTAAATAAAAAAATAATAACGGTAAAAAGGTTTAATAGAAACAAAGAACAGTCAATAATAAAAACAACGAGAGTAACAAAAATAAAATAATATAAAATAACGTAAAGGGTTTTCATCAAATAATCGTATCTAGCCTAGTCTCGTGTTCTCCGAAAACGGAAGGAGCGTAGTCGGGTATGTACACGGGTCCTCGGCATGCATCGGAGACACGACTATTTTTGACCTTCAACTGTAACTCTTGTTATTACATCGTTATACCCCTAGACCATGCACGCACCTCCGATATCGTGATGTCGTCGGTACAGCGGATTCCGTCTGTACTCTTATAATGAGTGCAACATCGTACAAACTTCTACGAATAGATATAAATATAAAACTCGTAAATCCCTTTCTAGAACCCAATATATTTTGTAGAATCTGCAAAACAAAAATAAAGTCAAGAACGAATAAAACTAAAATATAAATGTATAATATAAATACGTAGATGTTTTATAAACTTCCACCGACAAAAATAATGTTACACCTGCAAATTGCGTTGCTAAATTCGACGCTAGGAGAGGATCGATTCGCTTTCAAATGCTTTCAACCAAACCAAAGAAAATGTGGAGGTAAAACAAGTACTTGAATAAAAATAGATAGAAATCTATACATATCGCTTCCTAGAACTCAAAATGTTCTTCCATTATTCCAAACAATTCTGAAGATTTTGTCGAAGTTACGAGGCAAATAAAAACGGAAAACGAACAAGGGCAGCATAGATACGTACATAAAAACACGTAGAATCGAGATAAACTTTCGAGGCGGAATCGAGAAGATATCGAGAAGAGCACACCAGGAGTATAGGTTCGTCGGTTCGTAGTATTTATCGGCGGGCGTAAAAGGGCGATGGAGGAGGATTAAGAAATTAGGCCGGGCCAAATCCTTGACACGGAAAGATAGGCAACCGCCCAAAAAGACTTCTTATCTAATAGAATTACATGGGGCGGGAAGGAAGAGGGGGATCCCGAATGTGTCCATGGATCACCCTGTTCTACGGGATTTTATCTAAATGGAATTACTCTGTTCCCCCCGTTCACCAATGAATTTCACAGCACGCACCGATGCATAGATCGATCCACCATGGCCGTTTTTGGTGTTTCAATATACCAATTATGTTCATAAATATGTATTTCGATTCACTCACTATTCACTAATAGATTCCAAAATGGTGGAAAACATGATAATATACTATTTAACCATTTTACGAGGGTGGTCCGATAAGGACTTAGCCTACAAAAGAAAAACGAAAATTTTGGAAAAGTGGCAATTTATTTCTCAACATAATCTCCTTTTAGCTCGATACAGTTGACCCAGTGATGCTCCAACTTCTTTAACCCGTCTGAAAAAAACGTTTTCTGGAGGTCTTCAAAGTAGGCCTCTGTGGCGACGATAACCTCTTCTTTCGACTCAAATTTCTGCCCGGCGAGTGACTTTTTCAAGTTTGGAAACAAAAAGAAATCGCACGGGGCCAAATCTGGAGAATACAATGGAAGGGGGCAGCAGTTCGTAGCCTAATTCGACCAATTTGGCAGTGGCGACGGCGGAGGTGTGAGCTGGTGCGTTATTGTCCGGAGTGAACAAACGCGGCACACATCGCGCCGACAACTTTCTCATGCCCAATATTTCATGCAGAATATGACCCACGCGGTCTTTTGAGATGCTTATTGTCTCAGCTATCTCGCGCACCTTCAATCGGCGGGTCTGTCAATACGAGGCGGTGGATTTTCGTCACGTTATCCTCCGTGGTAGCCGTTTTCGGAGCACCTGGGCGTGGCTCATCAAACACCTATGTGCGACCACGGTGAAACTCGTTAAACTAATTTTTGAAGATCGCCATCGAAGGAGAAAAGTCACCGTAAACAGCATCTAAGCGCTCTTTGATTTCGCTGCGCAATTTCTCTTCCAAAAATAAGAATGGAATCACCGAACGATATTGCTCTTTTTCCATTTTTCTAAAATTCGCGGACACGCCCGCTTTCAAATCCGGCCAAAGAAAAACTACGAGTCCGATTTGGCTGAAATTTTGACAGTAGCTGTCTACGAGAATATATTACACGATAGTATATTTATCTTATGATAATGGCACCATCGGGCGGTGAGGCTAAGTACTTATCGAACCACCCTCGTATTTCTTCTTGGAGTTCACCTGTTGTAGCTAGATGTATTTATTTCACTATATTGATTATCCCTCTATATGGAAATATTTTTCTGACTTACATACCTATACGTACATAATGTAATGCATTGAAGTGTGTACATAGTATGCAAGGAGCCTCAAATATCAGGATAAGAAAATATGCAATAGAACTATAAAAAATTATGTACATTTTCTAAAAGTACAGTGGCAAAGAATCCTTCGCTGGATATGACTATCTCTAACTTTGACACTGACCCAATTCTTACATTTGGGCTATTACCGTCACAAGTCACAAACAAGTGAAATTCATATAGAGTGAAAATTTCATGATTGTCGCTCTGGAGCTTCCTTGTAAATGTCACTGTGCTATTCGTATGCCTATCCTATTTCCATCCTACACCTGTATTATCTTCATCGAAATTAGTCAAATGCGTGATGTTGCAGAAAATGCGATACACGAGGCAGTCCTTTGGAAAGAGCACGACATAACGCAATGATATAAACTTCTTAGTTTAATTTAATTTAATATATTGATGAAATTTTTCCGAACCAAATGGGGTTACACGTGATAAAATTACGATCACGTTTACCTATTTAATACTTATTCTATAACTAAATCAATTTTATTATCATTTCAATTACATTAAAAAGATGAATTGTTAGTCGCATCTGAAATCTAATGATAATATAAAAGTACTTTTAATATATTATAAATTAAAGGTGCGTAAGGTAATACAATATTTTACATTGGTAAGAGTTTTGAACTATTTAACATGACTTAAAAATTTGTTAAGTTTCAAACCTCTATTTACTGAGTAATTATAATTTACTACAATTCTATGTTTTGCAGAAAATAGTACGCAATTCACGGCCCTGCACACTCTCTAAATGAAAAATTTTTGCTGAAATATAATACAAATATTGCGACAAACGCAAAAAAGTTTTAAAACCTTTTCGTAAATTTTTCCAAACTGCAATATTTCATTTTTATTTGGAAGATATGTAATTTTATGCCGTCGCGACCTGAATCTGAGTTTTTGCCAAACGTATACTCCGCCTACACCTGAGTCAAAGAGGTTGGTCTATGTTTCTACGTTATCCGTCAAAAGGAGTCTTCTTTCTTATTAATGTAACATAGCGCGTATTGCATTTAGCGGAAATTATAAAAACTTTGTGCAACATGCACGATAATATATAACGATATTTTATGTATTTTTCTACCAATATATCATATTGTATACTCGCATGTCAATTAAAACGAGCATATTAAATCAATAACTAATGGTACTTATATCGTTTTTATGGTCATTTTGATAAGCAAAGTATCACCAAGGTGTTTCAAAAACGTGTGCAAATATTGTTGTTTATGTAGGAATGTGAAAATAGTCCGGCCTAAGAATGAATAAATATTTTAAAGAGTACAAGTGCGTGCGAACAGAGGAATAGTGTATGGGCTATAAGGCGGTGAATGAAAAGTGAATGAAAGAGGCGTGGTTTTGAGGAATGATTGTTGTGTGATTGTGTATCAATGGGAGGGGGGGGGGGGTGCACATATATTAGGTAATAAGGGCGTAACCCAGAAGAGAGTCACGGAAAGCAGAACAGTTAGCAGAGTCAGAATTACAGTTAGAAACAGAATATAACAGAATGTAATATAAGAAACAGAATAAACAGTTATAATAGAATGTAAAATAAGATTGCGTTATCTATATCATAATAATATCAATGAAGTATCCTCACTTATCGACATAAATCGCTGGCAAGAAAATACTTCAACCCAACCACACCCATCAAATCCCAACACTTATGATATAATATGCATAATCTAAAGCTTATTTATTCGATTAAGGAGCTTATCTTTGTACACAAATGAGGATGAAATTTCAATATCTATGTAAAATACTTATCTACCTACAAAAATAATACGTATGTTGATCAAAATTTGCAAAAATGTTACATAATTGATTGAGTTTACGCAACATCTTTCTTACTCGATACAGGGATTTTCATGTTTAATGGAATGATATACAATCAAAACTTTAGAAGCCTTATGGATTCACTGATCTCTCGATTATTAACTGAAATAGCATTAACCGATTTAGAAAATATAGTTTGGAACAATACCAATATGCGACGACAAGCATATCTATTTATTACCGATATTTTGACAATATACAAACGGTATTACATGGACAAAATGCCCATTGTTCTGAATATATTTAACGGCCAACACAATAGATTTCAATTCACGATTAAAAGCGAAACAAATAGAGAAATAAATTTTTTAGACATGATGCTAATCACGAATGAGAACCAGGCACTAACTATGACTTGATACCATAAGCCAAATAATTCTTACGGATACATAAATTATAATTCTACACATGACCCATACATAAAACGGGCATTATTACAAACTTAATCTTTTGCACCCGAGCGGCGCCGATCCGGCGCCCGGCCGATTTTAAGTATCAACACGCGAGGAGCCAATGATGCTCCCGGCCGATTTGATGTGTCAAATGTTATGACCTTAAAATAACTCGATATGTGTAAAGAAAGAGGTGTGTATTACAACTCGAGCTACGGTTATTGTTGTTGTTGTATAAGATTTTAGTGGCATCGATTGCTATGATTGCAAAGAGGCTACGGTGCTACGATCTTTTGTAACTCGATTTGTTTCTAATATAAATGAACCAATGCATTTTTTTGAACTGTTTTTTATCAATGACCTCGTGGAAAAAATGACTTGTGAAACCAGTATATATGCAAAACAAAAATTGGAAAGGAAGACGCTATCTGCAAACTCGATATGGCGAAACTGGCGTGATGTGAACAATGCAGAATTCTTGGCATTTATTGCTGTGATAATCAACGTGGGCATAATGCCGTTGGCCAATTTGTAGGAATATTGGTCAAGGAATAACGTCAGTTATATTCCTTTTTATTCGGATACATACATACGAGACAGATTTCGCCAAATATTCTGGATGCTGCATTTAACACTATTTCTACCAGCCATTTTCCACACAAATTTAAGTGTACCAAATATATCCTTACAGAAAAAGAGGACGAAGGAAAAATATCAATATATTAATTTATCGATCCGTACGCTGCAAGAAAATCATAAAAAATCTCAGAAGTAACCGCGCCTCAAAGTTCTACAATTTTTCAAAGAAATCACTGACCGGTCATTTGACCGGTCGTGGTAGGAATAGTGTTAAAAACTATTTCAACACGCAACATAAATCCGAGAACGTGCCTGCAACGAGTAAGTTGCATTTTAGACTATATCAACTCAAAGTTCTTGGATTATTTTATACCGGGCGAGCATATATGTGTGAACGATTTCATGATAAAATTCTAAGGTCAAATTTCGTTTATCACATAGCATCTTAAGAAACCGACAAAATGGGGTATTAGAGTTTATAATCTAGCTGACTCGAAGACTGGCTACATTTGCTGCATTTTACCATATTATGGATCACTCACAACAGAGTTCTTGGCCAGAGCCGATTTACCCGTTTCTTCAAGAATTCCAATACACTTATACAAAATGTTGTTGGAGAAAATTCCATGTGCTCAGGTGCACCATATGTACACTGATTGGTACTATACTAGTTATGTGTTAGCTCAAGAACTAGGGAAATTGAAATGTAATATCACCAGAATCATCTTAACGAACAGGAAAGAATTGCCCTAGAAAATAAAAAAGCCAAATTTTTCGAAAAAATCCATGGCCGCGTATCGACGAGGCAACACCTTACTTCTAGAGTGAAAAAGTAAGAGGATTGTTACTTGTTTGACTACGAGGGCTGACACAGGAATGTCGATGGTCAGTAGGATGATACCAGGTGGTGTGGAAGTAGTGGTCAAGAAATCCAATATTGTATTGAATGATATAAAATGTATGGGTGGTGTTGATCAGCTGGACCAATATGTATCAACATATTGCTGCCTGCAAAAATCGCTTAAACGGTGGCGTAAGCTTTTTTTTTTAAATGAAAATAAAAATTTACCTGATCAATTCTTACATTGCGTACAAGCTAGAAAAGGCCGAAAAGGGCGAAAAGCCACTCAGCCATTTGCAATATCTAAAAACAATTGTCGAACAATTGAGAGGATTATATCGTCAGCAGCAAGCGTCTGCGTCGCATTCTGATAAAATCCGACTAAACGGGAAGCTTCATATGATACTAAAAGGGCCAAAAAAGGGATTGGAAGGTTTACTCTGACAGCAACGCACCTGGAGGTAGACGGGAAGTAACGTATTACTGCGATACGTGCCCTGATAAACTTAGGATGCATCTTGGATATTGTTTTAAGAAATATCACACGAAAACTAATTATGGAGTGTAATATTTATAAAATTTTGTTGTTTCCGATATAAAAATGAATAAATTGGTGAAATTTCATTATCTGTATACGTTTATTTGCTTATAAATGATTTTAAAGTACTTGTAAAACGTTTCCCTAATTTTGCCAAAATCGGCTCGAGTTGCTGTTTCGCGCAAGCGAAAAAGGCCTCGAGTGCAAAGGGTTAATTAACGCAGCTATATTTCTATTAAACAAGAAATACTACTACCAAAATCTTAATGTATTCTTATAATTCCTCACAGCCAATAATTATTTATATGGTATAACATCGCATACAATGTACAATACTTAAAAAAAAAACACACTGCCCCAACAATCAGGAAATTATTAAAAACGCCCCCTCAAACAGCGACAATAGAAGATCTAAGTTTTTCATCCTATCATATACAAAGATTCAATAATTTATTCTGTAACATTTGAAAGAAACAGAGGAAATTTGGAATATGACCGTAACGGTTTTAGGCGATAGGGACGAATTAGTCCAGATTTATATACTCTATGATGAAGACGCGTGTGATTTACATATTGCGCAGAAATGTATAATTATGAATAACACATAGTACAGTGATCATAGCGAGCATCTTTTATTCGTACGCTTATACCAACGTTTTTTCTGATTTTCTGGAGTTGAACTTCCGTCGACGAATTCGACATTCGCGCGTAAAACATAATCTTTTTAACCACTGTTGCGTGGCTCAAATATTTGAAGGGAGGAATAATATATTAATTAAAAATTGGGGAAAACTAAAGAGTTAAGATGGTGACGAACAACAAAATAACGTATAAACGAAATAGGCATGGAAAAAAATCGGACCCTTGTATAACTGGCCCGAGGGGACTCGAACTCGAGACCTTTCGTTTGCCAGATGACTGCTCTACCTCGAAGCTATCCAGATCCTCCGGTCAAATTCTTTTTCTAAATGTCTTATGAAGTGTTTTGAATTCAGGCGTGTCTCGTGCGACCATGCGCACAGACGTATCGTCATTAGTGTCATACACCTAACCTCAGTTGCTCGGTAATTTCTAATAACACATATTACAGTGGTTATAGCGAGCATTCTTACGCTTATACCAATGTCTAATTATAGTTAGAGACATAACGAAAAATTATAAGACATAATAAAAAATTGAAACAATGCCTTTTAAGAATTAACTATTGAATGAAAGTTATTACATATAAGAATTTTGTAACATTAATTACTGAACCGATTGTTTCAATATAAAATAAAGTGATACATGATGATTATCAATATAAAATAAATTATGGTTCTGACAATAACCGTGTCATGGCGCTGAAAAGAACCATTGCACAGCTCTGAAACAGTGCATTATAGTTCTGGAAAGAAATAATTAATAATCGGTTCGCCATTCGTGTTGCGCAACCATCTGATTTAATCCATTCAATTAATCAATGTTACTGTGGGTATTTGATTAAACGATGGTGTATTTTTCAACTGTTTGATTTATTTGGATTCGAGTATTTTTTTACCAACGACTGGTGTTGATAAGTGAAGATGCTTTATTAATATTACTATGATACAGTCTTTACAGATATATTCTACACGCTAGCTTTTTATTCTCGCTCTCTGAGTCTAACCCTTTACTCTGCTCTTTGACTCTAACTCTTCTCTCTGTACTCTACTCTGTAACTCTGCTCTGCTCTCTAACTCTGTTCTCTATACACTGCTCTGGAACTCTATTCCGATCTTTAACTCTGTTCTGTATGCTCTCTCTAATTAACTCTATTCGCTGTGCTCTGACTCTGACACTGACTCTGACTTTTCTCTGTATACTCTGCTCTGTATCACTGCTCTGCTCTCTACGACTCTCTGTTCTCTTCTGTCTCTACTCTCTTTTAGGTTATACCCTTCTCCCCTAGTGTGTCTGCACGCAACTCCTCTCACTCGTACATGTTCCCACACCCATCGGCTTCGTGCATTTCTCGAAACCATGCGTCACCTAAAACTAAGTCATGTACTCTATCCCGATTGTTAGCTTGCGTCGCCTTATAGCCCAAACACTCTTCCTTCGGTCGCACACACTTATACTCTTTAAAATATTGTATTTATTCATTTTCACGCTCGACTATTTTCACATTCCCACATTATAAAGTCAGTATACGTAATAAACCTGCTGTAAAGGTTTTTTCTTAAAGGACATTTTTTCGATCAAAAAGATAATACATTTTTTTCCAACCTTTTATACGCACAATAAATTGTATTACACTGCATAATGTTGTGTTTGCACGTTTCTATGAATAATACAATCGAATATGTCTTAGTTATGTCTTACTAACTTAATAGGCAAACTATTAATTAACAAACAGGCACAACCTACATCAGTAATATTCACAACCCTATATCTATTATTGCGGGTTCTGACTCGGGTCTATTGACCCGGGTTCCTGCAATACAGGTAGCATCCCTGTAAATTTTCCGACGACGAGAAGAGAGGAAAGTTGTTGAATAGAAAAGAGAAGCTAAAAGAGCCCGAAATCGGTCAAACGTGTATTCGTTTTGTCCAACTTGATATACGAATAAATAATTGTGCTCGTTTGGTTAAAAATGTTTCGTGTTGAATTATTACTTCCCGAACTATGGACTCTACCGCGAGCAAATGCAAAAGACGTTCTGCGACGAGGAAAGCAGCAGCTCCGAAGGTTCCTTTCCGGGAATTGCAGTCCTCGTTGACGGCACAGTTCGCGAAGCAACAATGTCTTTCGGAAGCTCGAGGAGAGCAAGAAATGGCGCTGTCGGCGGTAGGGCGGTGGACGGAGGAAGCTGCCTCCACAGCCGCGCAAACTGCGAGTAAAGCCAGGATCGAAGCACTGGAGAAGGTGGTAGCGAAAAAATTTGATTCTGTAGTAGCCAGAGTAGCTGGTTTGGTTTAGGATAGAGAGCACGGTGCCGATAACGGAAGCAAGCCCGATAACTCCGTGTGCCCGCTTTCCGAAGTCTCCGCCGATCTCTTGGCGACGCGACTGACTCGTCTACGAGACAAAGCGGCGCCTTCGGCTTCAAATGAATTAGGTTGCTTTACGAAACCGACTTTGTACAACGAGGAATCCTCTTCAAAATTAATAATTGGGAGTGGTCACGGCTAGTTGCTACACTCGTCGCGTCCTTGGACGGCACTGCGCGAAACGTTCTGGTGTTGCTTAGCCCTGAGGAAAGAAGCGATTATGAGGAACTCACTTCAACTATAGAGATTAGTTATACGGTAAAAAATGTCACGAACTTTAGCTATCTCCAGTTTCAAAATTATAAGCTTCGGTGGGAACATAAAGCGGCGGACACATAAAGCGGAAGATGTCGACATCTTGCCTGCCTACCCTCATGGCGTAAAGGATTTTGGCTAAGGACTGACCCAACGTCGAGGGTTTCATGGCAAGATTTTCGTAAATTATTATGATCTACACAGAGTCAGCGGTGAACCTGATTAGAGCGGACAGGGCTCAGCAGATGCATAACGTTCCTGACGCGGCGGATGCGGAAGTGACTTTGACGAAATTGTATTCAGTTTTTGGTGAGAGCCTAGGAATCCTAGGGAGGCACAGCCTCGAGGTTCGGATTAGGAACTTCAAAATCGAAGCAGATTGCTTCGTTGTAAATGTGATTGAAGAGTGCATTTTAGCAACAGATTTTCTATGAAAACACACTTGCTGGTTGAACTTTATCCTAGGAAAACTGTATATTGGAAATCACGAAGGGATCAACTTCGTAAAGAAGTGTATAAAGAAGAAAGTAACGACTCTCGTAGGTGAGAAGAAAGCGTCAAAACGTCTGCGAGATTTGTTTGCAAAGGATGACCAGAGAAATACCCCTCCGCGCCAGGCGAAAGTCTTGCTTAGCTCAGATAAAGTAAAGGTCGATCCGGAAGAGATGGCAGCCGTAAGGGATTGAACGATACAGAAGAACAGGACTGAAGTAAGAAGTTTCGTTGGTCTCGGCACCTACCAGAAAAAAATTCATAAAGAATTTTTCTTTATTTGCAAAACTACTGTATTGTCTCATGCAAGACGGGATGGTCTTCCTTTGCAGTGAACACTGCCAATGGACCTTTGAGGATTTGAAGAGATGTCTAGGTCAAGCTTCTGTTTTGGCCTACCCGTTACCCGATGTAGATTTTATTCTGGATACAGACGGCTGAAACGTTACTGTTGAAACAGCACTCTTCCAGATACAGGGTGGACAGGAACACGATAGTGGCGTACTTCTGCAATATACTGGCCAAGGCCGAAGGAAGGTACTACGTCACGAGGAGGGAACTTCTAGTCATTGTGAAATCGGTGGAACATTTTCACTATTATCTCTATGGTAGGAAATTCCGGGTGAGAACCGAACAATGCAACTATGCATACAACGTTAGAATTCTGTAAAATAGGAACTTCAATTTTACTCGTTTTGATGATTTCGACCCTTTTGTTGAATGAACGCGATGCGATTATTCTTGGTTTTCTTTTTTGATTTTCTCGAATCATCGTTCACTTCACGCTATCTTACTCAGCCTCGACACTGCCTTCGTCACACGGTCAAATTAGTGCGCAGGTCCGCTCAGGAAATAATACGGTTGAGCCGAAAATACGTGGGAGCAAAGATGCGCACTTTTCTTCCCAGCGAGACAATCCTTTCAGCGATTTTCTTACGTGGAGACAACAATCTCTGCAGGTACGCGCGCGCGTATGCGCGTATGCGCGCGCGTATGTATGTACAGAATGTTGCTTCAACTTAAAGAACTTTCTGAGAGAAATGCGGAGCTAACTGATCAGACGAAAAGTAGATAATGGCAATAGACATATGGGGGTGGAAAGTATTTATGAAATCCTGTGGCGATAAATGGCATCAAGAGGAGATGAGCCGAAACGAAAGGATGGCGTGCGACGTTTGGGAGATTCAAACTGTATCGGGAGAAAGAATCGCACAAATTTTATGCGCACCGTATTTTATAAAAATGTATGTAGATAATTATTCTGTTATTTTATAAGAAAATCACTCTATATATTTCCCCTGGATTGTCAAGAATAATTCTGACATGTATGATATACTATTCAAACCGTCGATCGTATGATCGGTATAGCCGTACCGACGAGTACACCTACAATGATATGCTTGTCTCTCACAATCCCGGGGGGAGCCCACTCATAGTAAATGGGAGAGAGATGGAGAAAGTGAAAAAGGAGAGAGAGAGAGAGAGAGTTTCTCGTCTAGTAACCACGATGAGGAAGCAGGCAGTCGGTGTATAATCAGTGATTCAATCAGACGATTTCCCGGGTCACAATCTTGCCCGTGCACGAACAGAGAAACAAGAAACGGTTACAGCATATATACATATCAGGTGTACCGGTATGAAGAGAGCGTTTTTTTGTAAAAATGAAACACCAATTTTGAATGGGAAACTAAAAAATTTTTTTCAAAGTATCGACCATTGCTTTCTAAACATTTTGACTACCTTTCTAGCAATTTGTGGATATACGCCAATAGAAATGTTCGTCTTTTGAAGCACACCAATTAGACACCCAATTTTTGACTTCTTCGTAGGAATCGAAGTGCTGCTCAGCCAATGCGTGTCCCATCGATGGAAACAAATGGTAGTCGGAAAGGGCCAAGTCTGATGAATACGGCGGGTGAGGTAGCAGCTCCCAGTCAAGTGCTTTGATTGTATCCTAAACCGGTTTTGCTTTGTGTGCAGGTGCATTGTCGTGCATTGTCGTGTAACAAAATTACTTTGCCGTGCGTTCTGGCCCATTCTGGTCGTTTTTCGATCAATGCATGGTTCAAATTGATCATTTGTTGTCTGCAGCGACTAGTAACAGTTTCAATTAACTGTTAACCTGTTAACTGTTAAGTAGTTAACAGTCTCACCAGGTTTTAAAAGCTCATGATACACCACACCTTTCTGATCCCACCAAACACAAAGCATTGCCTTCTTGCAGAACCGATCTGGTTTCGCAGTCGATGTGGATGGTTGTCTCGGATTAACCCATGATTTTTTCCGTTTAGGATTCTTAAAATAAATCCATTTTTCATCGCCAGTAACAATTCGAGGCAAAACTGATTTTCTTTCGTCTTTTTGAAGCAAAATTTCGCAAGTGTTTTTTCGGTTTTCCATCTGTCTTTCATTCGATTCATGTGGCACCCATTTTCCACACTTTTGGATCTTTCCCATAGCTTTTAAAAGGTCAGAAATTGTTTGTTGTGCAACATTTAACATTGCTGCCATTTGCTTTTGACTCAAAGTATCATTTTCATCCAATATTACTCACAATTCGGTGTCTTCAAACTTTTTTGGTGGTCTTCCACGTTCTTCATTTCTTACATCAAAATAATTATTTCTGAACCGTTGAAACCATCTTTCATGTGGCACCCATTTTCCACACTTTTGGATCTTTCCCATAGCTCTAAACTCTCTGAACCGTTGAAACCATTTTTTACACGTTGCTTTTGATAGAACATGATCACCATATGCTACGACAAGCATTCGATGCGACTCTGCAGCACTTTTCTTCAAATAAAAACAAAAAATTAATGTTTTCCGCAAATCATCACTTTCTGGTAAAAGATTCGACGTTTTTAAAACGATGAAAAAATATGATGTTGTTTATTCAATGACTTGATATATATTAAATATGTTTGACGGATGTCATACCAACCAAACAAAAAAAAGATTAAGGCTCGTATCATTCGTTTGTTATCATACACGTTTGGATATAGATATAAGAGACTGACATAAATTGCAATAATATTATTTACCTATCTTATTGAATAACATTACAGCATTGAATGCTGGATGTTTTATAATTCCGTTAATTTTTAAAATATGTATATGCTTTTTTGGCAATGTTTTTTGGGGCCAAAAGTTTACATTTCGGACTGTGATGTTTAACAAATACAGACATTTGTTTTACTTTTTTTCGGCTATTTTTTTATTTTCTAGTATCGGCAAAGAGACATCGTAAGCCTATAACTTATAATATACACTAAAACACAAAAGTCAGGCACCTCGTGAAATAATTCACAATTTAAATGCTAAAAATGCTTTGTTCCTCTGTTTTTTTTCCCTTGATTTTTTTTGCTTTTCTAAATATGATTTAAAACCACAGTAGACGTCGCATTTATTAGATACAGCAGTATTAGTAAGATTCTCGTCTGGATAAAGATTAACTGCGTAGGTCATAATATAGTAGAGAAAATCAATTGCCCTTTTTGTCGTTCTAATAGCTCCAGAAAGCTATGGTAGGGCTCTAATTTATGAAACGTCAAGGTAATTATTAGATACTGAAGTATAGAAAAATTGGAATGGTATCTCATAAGACACGGGATATAGTGGAAAGCTTGAATGTAAGAAATGTTTCTTTTTTTATCTTGCTTGTCTAAAAATATCAGATAATCATCATAAGACTTTTTCATCTTTAAATACTCAAACGTACAAGAAGCAAACTGGTATCTTATGAAATGATTAAGAACCAGTTTATTCCTCTATAATCTGTCCTAGTTCTTCTTGGTTTTCCACAAGTGCCAAAGATCCATGGTAAAATTCCTTCTGCAAAAAGTACTGAAATTCACAAAAATTAACTTGATGCTCTACGAAATACTAATAAATCTTCATGCTAGAAATTTTCTGTTGATCTGTAATTTTTTTATCTCACGTCCAGTTAAACTTGCTAGCTCCAATCCATCTCACAAGGAGTAGCTGAAAATTGAAGGACAGGGAGAAGGAGGAATGAGAAATCAAACGGCAAGAGGCTCCTTGAAAGCCGAATGGCCCCCTTTGGTATGCATTTCTATCCAAGAGAGGGAGAAAAAGGGAGGAGGGCGAGGAGGGCGAGGAGGCGCGTATGCCAATGAGAAATTTTGCATGACATACAGAAAATTCCGGGACAAAGTGAGCAGGCAAAACTGCAGACTAGGGGGCACGGGTGACAGAGAAACAGGGAGAGGGGGCGTATATTGTGAACACTTCGTTAGCAAAAATTTAAATTTCAAAAGAGCGCTTGGACCCGCGTCTTTTTTTGGAGAATCACAGCGTTAAAGATGAGCAAACGTGTGTACCTTCCCCAAAATTTTCCTCTACTTTACCAATTCGAATTCGAATTATTACTAAAGTAAAAGAAATTACAGTAAACTCTCTCATACGAGTCGCATAACATGGATACAATTTTCGACATCTACGAGGTAGGAGACACGGTTTCCTAAACTTTTGTATTCTGCTGAATAAAGGTACTAGCACGCAAAAGGAACACCGGAGAAAAAAGGCAGGTTAAATGCGAAGTGGGCAAGCGAGACATTTAAAAGCTAGCCAAAAGACTATTGTCATAAACTTTATAAATTTCATTTTTTTTATCAAAAAATTTTCTTAACATATTGCTGAAATTGTATTAATAAAAACATGGACAAACACGATATGGCTATGAAAACAGTTTACTCCAAAGGTATAAGCCGCGCTGCGATAATAACGAGAGTGACTTTACCCGAATGGTATTTAAGTATTAGGAGGCACGGTTTTTTTTTTTTTTTTTTTTTTTTATTCATTTTTCGGCACCGACTGCTAAGGTCATATGGCCTAGGACCTACTGTTTAAGGTGGATTCCGAACCACCAGAGCTACGGTATACATATC